>JAAGNO010025954.1:7721-17852 GCA_033439905.1 Ceryle rudis
AGAAAGAAAGAAAGAAAGAAAGAAAGAAAGAAAGAAAGAAAGAAAGAAAGAAAGAAAGAAAGAAAGAAAGAGAAAATCTTTCCAGTGAATTCTATTTTCCAGATTAAAAACAAAACAAAACAAACCATAACAAAAAACCCAGGAAGATAATATTGACTTAACAAAAGGAAGATTTGCCCTCAAGAGAAGCACTGAAAACAACAGAAGTCCCCCATATGAATTCATCAGCACCAGAATACTCAGCTGATTAGGAACAGAGGGGATACTTTTAATCTCAGGGACATCAAACTGATTTTACCTGGTTCATTTTCCAGCATCCTGGTGCCTGCTGTGGTCCACATTTATCCAGTATTACTAAATAGGGACAGCATAAACCTAACTCATATTGACATACTTGCATAGTGTTTTTCCCCATGACTTAGAATCGTGCATACCTGTTACTTCAGGATCCTGTGTGGATTCAAAAGCAAAGTAACTTTGTTCCTGAGCTGTGGTACTAAAACTAATAAACTCAGCTGACAGTTGGAGATGGGGCATCTGTATGGCACAGCAGCAAGCCATATGGCTTAGCACTTCAGGTCAGCATTAGCTCAAGGCACTCTTCCTCCAGCACAGTTTGATGTGCTTGTAGATTTCTGGGAGGTCTGGAAAAGTGTGAAAACATTATGTAGGCTCAGTTTGTCCTAAAGGCCGCAAGTTTTCTTTTTCTGCTTACCCTCTCAAATCTTCTTCAGGAGAGTCCTCAGCCTGCAAAGGGAGTGTTGCATGTCCTTCACCTTGTCCTGAAAAGAATTTATTTTCTTAAATAATTGAAATCTACTAATGATGCTGTCTCTGGCTTTGTTCCCTCTCCAAATCCCAAACAGGAAACTTTAGTCATGACTATGAAAATTTAAGGAATAAAACCTGCCAAAATATGTTAAACCTTTCTGTAAAACAAGCTCTTAAAATCAGTGTATCTTAAGTTATCAGGTGAGATTCCCAGATAATGTAATTGAGTTTATGAGTAGGGAGACAATTTCTGCTAGAAGAGACTTTGACCCATAATTGTTCTGGGGGAGGTATTTGTGTGGAGATCACAAGATGTTCTGTCCTGGAATGTCTGGTACACAGGCATCTAAGAAGGACTGGGCAAAAAGAGGGGAGAAGGAATGTAAAAGAAAATGGAAAATAATAAAGGGCAAAAAAACCATTCATGGCATATCTGTTTTTAATTTTTATTCTTAACAGATCTGGGTTTCTGGTAGGCTATTCTGGTTATGACTGAACTAACTCTTTGGGGGCACTTGTCTGTATGGCCAGAAAAAGTTCAGTGCTTACATTCTTTTTAGCTCTTAATGTTTTCTTGTTTGTGAAGCTGAATGAAAATTTTCAGCTGGCTTTTTTTTTTTTTTCAGAAATGGCGGCAGAGATATACCAAAACATTTTACAAAATTGTATCAGTTTTGTTGAATGCTTCACTTTGAAAAGAACCTTGTAATTTTTTTAAAGAATCAAATGTTTCTTTTTGTCTTTTTTTAAGTGAAGCATTTAAATTATTTATTTTGAAATGACATTCCATTTTGAAATTTCTTTTCAATTTTTTGAGAAAAACAGTTTTAAAAGGTTTGAACTCACATAAAATATTTTGGTTTGCATCACTTTTGCAATACTTTATGAAACTATAAAAAAAAGAAAATATTTTTCAGTTTGATCCAAAACAAACCCTTTGTGTTTTTTTTTAGACTACCAATGAAGCAAAATCTATTTTTCACCCTATTCGACCTACTGGAACTAAATGAAGAGTTACTAAGGAGATGTTAACTAATATTTTTTTTTTTCCCCATTTTTCATGCACCTTTTAGAGACTATTTTATGCTAGAGTTGAAATTTAATTAACTACTTCACGGTATTTCTGTCATTCATGTGTCTCTAGTGCTGAGGAGCAAAACAGGGGGTTACTTCTGGTTCTACACCTCGTGAAAGACAAACAGGGCTTTGATGATGATCTAGACTTTTTCCTTACTGTGAGCTCCCTGAAGAGACCAAAGGGTCTTTTAAACTCAAAAAGACAATTTGTATAGAATAGAAATGAGAATGTTTAACTTTATAAATAAGGAAACATTTTCTCTCTCTGTGAGGAAAAAAAAAACCCCAAAACGTTTATAAACATTTTCATCCCTCTCCCCCTCTGTGGTGTTAGGTGGGTACTTGCTTCAAGGTTTGGTTTCAGTCAACTCAGTGGTTGCAGCAAGCTCCGTGATCCTCTCTGATCCCTAGGAAGTTTTCTTCCTGTCGCCAAGGGGGCCTGTCTGTGCATATGTTCCCTGATCCTTTCATGAGTCTCTCCATGAACAGCAGGCTCCCATCTTCTCACTAGGACTCCCATTCTCTTCTCCTCTCTCCACTACACCCTGAAGCCCGGGAGCTCCTCCTCTCCTCCTCCTCCTCCCACCCAGTCCTCAAGCATGCTCATCTGCTCTCCAGGGAAAGGAGGAATCTCTGCTGCCTCCAGGGGGTCCATCTGACCTAGTCACTCCCTTTTTAAAGGAACATGACATACAACGAAGAACAAAAAAAAATAAACCAGATGCTGTCCAAAATAAACCTATTCGCATGCCAGAAGAGAAAATTAGCACAACTCCCAGGCTTGGTTCTCTCAAACCCCCATCATTTGGATGCTTAGGCCCTCCAGCTTTGTTCTCTGTGCATGGAGCAATAAGACGATGTTCTGGTAACTTCTGCACAAACTGGCCAAGATCTATTGGATTTTTTGATTCAAAGCTTTTACCCTTATCCAGATTGCAACTTGCTCAGTGCATTTTACATGAGACACATGTAAATAGAGGGAGCAAATCCAAGACTGATTGTTTCTCTCTCATGCTCATGAAAATAACAAGGTCTGCATGGCCAACAGTACCTAACATGGTAGGTCTATGGGCTGCCTAAAAATCCTTGTGTGATCTTGCAGGGACTTTGATAACCATATTGGACTTCTTTGTGTACAACTGTCTCATCCTTATCTTCCCCCTAAACTGTGCTAATTGCTATTGCCTAGGTAGCAGGCCCAAAGCTAAGTTTTCTGCAGCAGCCCAATAAAGTCTGAGAGTGTCTCAGTGTCTCCATACACAGTGCGTGACCCAGGTTGATAATTTAAGGCAGAATTATAGAGAGAACAGGGTGAAGTTGGGAAAAATTTTCAACATTTTTACTGCTGTAACTCACTGTCTTGCTATGTTCAGGTGTCTTATTTTCCTTCATGGAAGATTAATGGAAGTGACTGATGATGGTTTCATGCAGTTTAAGGCCAGAAAGGATTATTAGATCATCTTATCCTGACATCCTGTGTATTACAGGCCATAAAAGGTATATGCACTTGACATGGAGTAGTGCTGTACAGAGATACCCATGCTACCTATGAACAAATTATCTCAGCTACAGGAAGCGATAAAGCTGCATTAGACTGGGAGCAGTGCTGAAAGCAGTACAGCTAACCTACTCCCAGCACTGCAGCTCCTGGCTGCAGCTGTGCTGTCTCCAGTACCCAAACTACTGCTGCCAGAAGTGGCTCAGGTGCCTCTAATATATTCCCTCTACCAAGCAAACTAGTTTTAAATCTTTCAGATTTTAGGCATGCTAAGTTGTGTGTCACAGGACAGAAGAAAACTACTACTTGCTGGAGGGGATTTCTCCACCAACATTCCTTGCACTATTGTTATGAGGAAAGCAAAACTTCATTAAATCACTGCCTGATCAGATTTTTGCGTGGAATCACCCACATCAGTGGAATCTGGTTTCTTCTGCTGGATGACCCCTGATACAGCCCATGTCTGTGTGGAGCAACCTGGCAGTATAGCTTTTTGGCTTAGAGTTCTGTTAACTAGCCTCACAGCTAGGATTTGACAGTTAAGGAAGTGTACAGAGGCAAGACCACATCTCTGCTTCCACTTGACTTTTCTTGTTTTCGGTGTCTGTGGATCACATTAAGTCCTTTTTATTTTTTTTTTGCCATAGACTTCCACTGGTAGTTGAGTTAGTTAATCCCAGTATCTTTAAACTGATCCTTTTGCCACAGTTTTCTAAAGAAAAACCTCTCACCTGGTAGGCACAATTTTCATTCTTTATTCCCAGGTATGTTACTTGGTAATATACTAATCTTACTAAACAAAATAATTTTTTTTGTGGGCATGGTATTTTAAGCAGATTATTTGGATCATTCATGATGATCCTTTTCAGCAGTTAGTTACCTCACTAACCTTTGTGTGATCTGCAAAACTTATTAACCAATATTTTTGTACCATCTTTAGATGGCTGGTATGTGTGTAAACTAAAATGAAATAAAAAAAATATACCTAAAAGACTTCCTTAGAAACAGGATTATCTTGTCAGAGATCTTTTAGTGAGCTAGTTTTAACCTGATCTGTGTAGTCTCTGTCAATTTTGAAGTTTCTTGTACTCTGGAGTAATCTGTGTTTATTATGGTAGCACACATTGATCAAACTTGTAATAACAAAAATGGTTGTTTGGCAAGAACTTTTACCCAAGCTTATGAGTAAATAAAATCCTAAATTTAAAGTTTTTTAGTTAAACCAAGTTGGGTGAACCTTCTATCAGAATTGTATTGGTACAGGAAATTTTTTAATACAAAAACATAATAGTGGTTATCCAAAAGTCTGTGATTAGTTTCTATAAGGCTTTTGCATGTAAAGTATTTTCACAAGATATGTTCATTTGAAGCTATACTGTTTTATCATGTGTTTCCTCTTGCTCCATCCTTTGAAGGTGATATACTCTCAGTCATTGTCACTTTCTTGAATGTGATTGCTACAGTGTTTTGTTAAAATGACAACTCCACAAATATCTATGGAACATATACATCTAGATAGTTTGCTGTCTAGAATAAGCATACATAACCTAGGGTTTTTCTTGGTCCTCTACATTTAAATTCCTTTTGTTACTACGTATTGTTGTAGCCATGGTTATTTGAGGGTATATTTAGTGCAAAATTTGCAGGAAGCAGAGATGTTTTTACTAAATTACAGATGTAACTGGAAAAGACAGACAAGCTTTTGGACATACTGTCCTTTCTTCAGGTTGAGTGTATTTGAACTCCTAGCTTATAATACTTTGTTATTTACTCAGGTTTTGTATTAATATTTTATATTCTAGTTTGTTTTCAATCTCCTTTTAACTAGGATAGCTTCTTGCTCAGTATAATTTGTTTTACTTGTGAACCATGGTTGTGGGTACCCAGGATTTTATTTTTATGTTTCCCATATTTTGCCAATACTTGCCAGTTTAAATATGTCATATACCAATGACTGTTTCATTATACAGTATACCAAAAAATTGCCTACATAAGCTTCATACATATCTGTACGTAGTTTGGTGATATGTTCTGTCTGCACAAGGTAAATGCAATTAGATTGTGATATCTATGCCTAGGAAATCATTTGCTTTATGGTAGCAATTAACTTCTAGTTCATTTAAATAAGATAAAAATCTCAGTTATCTTTTCTGAGTTCAAGTGCTTCTGCATAAAAATATTGTCATTTATTATTTTTAGAAATTCTGGAAAATTTTCTGATGCATGAGATGATGAGCAAGCATCTTCCAGGATGAAGTCACTCCTATTAAAATGTGTATCTTTGTTACACATTATGGGCAGATGTTAAAGAATCGTACAGTCTGTTATCTACTGTGAGAAGGTTTTCTATTGTAGATTCTACAAGCAGGCCAGTAATTTTTTTTTTGTAGGTGTTTCATCCATAATATTCACTTCCCATTCTGAACTATCAGAAACAACTCACTGTGTCTTTGATGTGCCTTTTTTTCCCTGTTTTATCCTTATGGAAGAAGTTGGAAGTATGAAAAGCTGTTTTAGTCATAACAACCATCTTATACTTCCAGTACCAAATGCAGGATATTCTTTCTCAGGCAAGAGCATCTCCAGCTGTTATTTTTATTATCTAGGCTCCTTTCACTAATACACAAATGGTTAAATATGTGTTCCTTATCTGACCCCTTTTGCTTACATTATCATATGGAAGATACCATAAAACTGGTTTAAACACTTGAGTATATCTACTAGGATTATCCTGTTACCACCCTCTGCCTTCATGGTTACATTAACAGCAACCTAATACTTTACCTAGAGATTATTCCCTCTATGACTGAGATATCCATTAGAATCATGCAATCTGCCTCTTTCCATAGTATCTGTATACTCCACTGAGTACATGCTCTTTCTCTCTCAAACTGCTGCTAAAATTATTTACAAATAAAAGAAAGAAATATTGGTATAAAAATACCTTAAACTTTAGGAAACGTAATTTTCAGGTTGCTGGGAAAGGGAGATAATTCTTACAAAATAACCCCAAAAAACAGAGAAAAGAGAGAAACTTGATATATATCAATAATTGCAATTGCATTTTCCCATCAAAATACATTTTACTGAGTTAATAGAACTACAAGGAAATAATTAAGTACAAATAAAAAAAAAAGAGAAAAAAGAGAAAATTCATCTCAATATTCATAATGGAGTAAAAGCACGTATAATCACAAAGCAAAACAGCCTCATCATTACAGAATCACATGTTAAAGCACAAAGCAGTTTCAGCTTCATGAAGGTGCACATAAACCTAGAAACAGGAAATAAGAGAGATTTAGATTTTAGAAAGTAGATACAAAGTACGATCTTTTCTTGATCTCCTTCCACACAGGAAATATTTTTTTTAAAAAAAGATAAAATAGCAAAAGTAGGATATGTCTTCCTTCAGCTATGTAATGGTACAGATATGCATTAAATTCCTATAGGAGAAATGTCCAAGGGGAATTGCTAAAGTAGAAGCCCTGTAACAAATACACAGATTAAAAATTCAGACCTTATGGATAATCTGGTGGTGCTAAGCAACTGAACTGTAGCCAGCTGAAGCTGTGTCATGTTAAGGGGGATGCAAAATATCATTGTATCTGTTGAATACCAAAACTGGAATGGTGACAATCCTGAAGAAGAAAAAAATCCATGTTGGTCCTTACCTTCTTCCTCCATATTTGAGTTCTGCTTTTGTTTGAGTTCTGTTGCAATCTTCCACAGTTCCACTACACCATGCTCTAATTTTATCTCCCATATCTGTGCCATCCACACAGAGGATGGTTGTGGCCAGGATCTCAGACTCAGTGAGTGTAACAACTGTGTGGACTTGCTAATTCTTTTAGCATCTGCAAAAGGCAGGGCACAGAGAATAGTGTGGACTGCGTGTGCTAGCAAACACCACTATCACCAGCCTCATGTTCTTTAAGAGCAGAGCAGCTGCCTCAGTTCTGAATTCACTGTGAATCATGATGCCACTCTAAATTCCTGCACTGGCAGGGTAGTTTTTCTTCATCCCCCAACCCTGAGTTGCAGTTGTAGGCCACAGTTTCACTCTAAACAAGTAACCTTTACATTCCTTTTCTTCTGCAAACAATCAACAGAAATCTAAACATGTGCATAACAGAATATAGTAAGAACAGTGCTCTAAATTTAGAAGTCATGCATTTGGGATTTCAAAGCTGCTTCAAGTGCTGTTAGTACTTTTGGCAGCCCAGATTTATGTTAATTACACGAGGGTTGCTGGAGATGTCTCTTAGTGTCTGGACATTTTTGCATGTACTCTGTCTGTCTTGGTTTCCTGAATGCCACAGTCTTCAACTGAATGTCAAATTTTAGTTGCAGTACTGAAATCATAATTCCACAAAAATTCTAAAAGGCCAGAGAGAGTTGTATTTCATAGCTTAGGTTTCTGCAGCAATATGGACTCAGTATTACAAACATGTAACATGTGACTTCTGCTGAAGGAAGGAGGCACAGCTGGCAGCTGCATGGATGAGCAAGCACACTGAATGAGGACATTTTTCAAGTACTGGTTGGGGAGAGAGAAAAATATGCAAATAATTTCTTTGGCAGTGTTTATTTATTTATTTTGGAGCTCACCCCATTGTTTATCATCGTGATAGTTTTTGACAGATCATGTGTTGTGGTTACTTTGTATTTCAGAGACGGATGTTCTGATATAAGGGATGCTGCCCCCCCCACTTATTAATAGCAAGGGGCTGTAAACTTCCATAACTGTACAGTTTATCATATCATATATTACACTTTGACTGGGAGGAATATTTTCATCTCTGAAAAGATAAACAATAATAGACAAAACCATACCATAATTTGTGACAGTCAGAATGTCTTCGCCAGGAAATGTGATGACCAGGCTGGGCAGATAGTTTGGACTGCTCTATCTGAAAGCCACCTGATTATTGACTGCATGTGCATCAATAAGGATTTGTGAATACCCAAGCAGTGAAGCCATTCCTCTCCTATACTACATGTGGCAAATGAAGTCCATTCCATTTCTGTGCAAACCTTCTCCTTCTTGTCCAAGGTGTTTTGCCTTATTCAGGGATCAAGGACAGATGATCAAAGAGAAAAGTCTGCTTCAGTTACAGCGTCAGCCTTGTAATGTCCAACTCTTGTATCCAACCCCACATATATTCATGGAAGCTTCTGCTTCCAGGAGAACTTAACAGGAGATAATGCTCCATGGACCCTGCTCTTCTTCACAGTATCATTCCCTTAAGGCCTGTGGTGACAGCAATCATTCCCTGGCTACACAACAAAATCAACCCCAGAGCAGGATGCAGTGTAGCAAAATGGCACTGCTATATTATAAATTGAAACAATGAGGGCATTAATGTCCAGTTAGTACAGCTTTGTTAAAAGGAAGTATGAAAGCATGATGGGAAGAGCCCTGGAGAGTTGATTTTTATAGTTTGGGGTTTTTTTGCTTCTGCCCAAAAAAGTGTTATTCTTTGGGCAAAGTACTGCTATGGAAATGGATGCCTTACTTGGACATTGACCACCAGCCCTCACCAGTACTGGCTCCCCATGAATGGGGAAAGTAAGCAGTATCATATAATTGTTTCAGCTGGAAGAGACCTTTGAGATTATCAAGTCCAACCTTATTCCTAGCCCTATCAAAACCACTAAACCATGTCCCTAAGCAAAACATCTACCCAGCTCTTGAACACCTCCAAAGGTGGTGAATCCACCACCTCCCTGGACAGGCTATTCCAATGCCTGACAACCCTTTCAGTAAAGAAATTCTTCCTAATATTCAGCCTGAACCTCCCTTGGTTCATCTTGAGGCCATTTCCCCTTGTTCTATTGCTTGTCACTAGGGAGAACAGACCAACTCCCGCCTCGCTACAACTTCCCTTCAGGTAGTTGTACAGAGCAATAAGGTCTCCCCTCAGCCTTCTTTTCTCAAGGCTAAACAGCCCCAGATCCTTCAGCCTTTCCTCATAAGAGACATGCTCCAAACCCTTTACTAGCTTAGTAGCCCGCCTCTGTACCCTCTCTAGCACCTCAGTGTCCTTCTGGTAGAGAGGGGCCCAAAACTGGACACAGTATTTGAGGTGCAGTCTCACCAAAGCCGAGTAGAGAGGAATGATCACCTCCCTGCTCCTGCTGATTACACTATTCCTGATCCAGGTCAGGATGCTGTTTGGCTTCTTGATCACCTTGGCACACTGCTGGCTCATGTTCAGCCTGTTCTCAATCAACATCCTCAGGTGCTTCTCTGCCTGTCATCTCTCCAGCCACTCTTCCCCAAGCCTGTAGCACTGTAGGGGGTTGTTGTAGCCAAGTGCAGGACCCGGTATTTGGCCTTATTGAAACTCGTGAAATTGGCCTTGGACCAGTGATCCAGCCTATCTAGATCCCTCTGCAGAGCTTTTCTACCCTCAGGCAGATTGACACTTCCACCCAGCTTGGTGTCATCTGCAAATTTACTAAAGGTGCACTCTATCCCCTTACCCAAATTGATGAAGATGTTAAATAGGAGTGGCCCCAGTACTGAGCCCTGGTGGACACCACTTGTGATTGGCCGCCAGCTGGATTTAACTCCATTGACCAGTACTCTGGACTTATCCATCTAACCAGTTTTTCACCCAGGAAAGCATACGCCCATCCAAGCCAAGAGGAGTCAATTTCTCTAATAGGCTGCTGTGGGAAACATTGTCAAATGCCATAATAAAATCAAGATAGACAACATCCACAGCCTTACCTTCATCCAACAAGCAGGTCACCCTGTCATAGAAGGAGATCAGGTTTGT
>JAAGNO010025954.1:17952-31738 GCA_033439905.1 Ceryle rudis
GAAGGAGATCAGGTTTGTTAAACAGGACCTGCCCTTCATAAACCCATGCTGACTGGGCCTGATCACCTGGTTGTCCTTCATGGGCTGCAGTAGGGCCAGGGCTATTTGTTGCTTCCAGGAACTGACTGCTTTGCTATGCTTACAGCTGACCATGATATGCTGTGGGAAGTTCATATCATATCACATATCATAATTTCATTACAAAGTGCTGTTTTCTACTGATGGCAAACCTTCTTTAATTTAACCTGGCAAAACTGTCTTAAAATTCTTCTGGCTGCAAAATCTCCTCTCCGTTGCTGTCTGTGGCAGCTGACTGAAATATTCTCTTTACTCTTTAAGTACTACTCAGGGTATTGGAAGTAGATCTGAAAGAACTAGTGCTAGTAACCCCAGCAGATGCCTGAAGCACAGTGTATTCATAAGCTGAAGTTGCCCTTCCGCCTGTTCATGTGCATACCTGGAAAGGGGCATATTTTCCAGCAGGGGAACTCCCCTCTGCCCTGCCCTTCAGGTCCCATTTCTCTAAGGCAGCTAAGGAAATCACTTCTGAGGAATAATATATTAGCATGTGTTTTTAACCTGGAACAGATCTAGATCTGCTAATAGGCATGTTATGAAACTCATGTGTGTGTAAGCAGTTCTCTGAATGTAATTTGTACAAGCAAAGCCATGTCTTGATTCTTCAGTTATCAGCCTTCAGCGCTTGAACTATACAGATTTATAGAGGTGGCCAAGGGCACTAAACCAATAGTCCTTCATTCATGCTGCCCTTTGCAGTGAGTGCTTTTGCCTTCATGGTGCCAGAGCTGGGATCTACCCAATTCTTTGTCTTGTTCCCCTTATGATCAGGCTCTATTCACTCCGTGCTTTTTCATAAGAGAGCTCATTGTCCAGTGATTTCCAAAATATGGTCTGGAGGCTTGTGCTAGTACCAGATGCATTCATTTACATGCAAAACTCTTTACGAAACAGAGGATTAAGGACCAGAACTCTAGCTCCCATTAAAAGTGGAGTCTATCTGCCACTCAATAGTCAAGATGTTTTTTTTTAAAATATTTCTCTACTTAAAAAAAAAAAAAAAATTAGAATGTCTGGGAATTAGCAGTTAAATTAGCTCCCTCTCTTCACATAACTCAGACTCCCTACACCTGTCTCAGGCTGGCCTTCTCCCATCTTCTGTCTGCAAAAATATGTACAAAGGTCAAAATAACACATTGCTAGGAGACTGTTGGAAATAGAGAATTCAAATAGGAATTGGGGTTTTATATAAGAGCAGAGGGTTTATAATGGCAAAAGCAGGAGTCAGTAGAACTGTACCATGTGACTTGTCTTTAAACCAGAGACAAATAAGAGTCATATAGAAACTGCAGTACAGAAATTACATGAGAATTGTATTGCAGCTAAATAAATTGCGCAGAATTGACACAGTGTGCTTGTTACATTGAATCTGAGCCTGTGGTGCAGAGCAGGGTACCCCTGTAGCTAACTTCTCCTGTCCAGTTGTTGTCAGTCCTCACCCATCTCATACAACAAAGGGCTGAAAACAAGCATGAGCACTGGCTGCTGGAGGGGGAGATTGAAGTGTTCCCTGGCCAAGTCTTTTCCCTGAACAAAGGCGTGAGTGTAGCCAGGGCATCCTTTAGGTGGTCCTTTTGGTTCTTTTTCACTAGGAATAAATTGTCAGAGATGTTCTGGGCCAGCTACAAATGCCATTTCGGGACATCCTGACACTGTGCAGTGACAGAAAAAAATCAAAAGGATTGAAAGATCTAGTGGGAGGGATGCTTCATTTGAAATACACATAGGAGTGAAAAGACTTTGTAATAATTTTTTTGACATGAAAGACTTGATGTTGGCAGGAAAATACTGGTGAACTACATCCCCGATTAGAAGCTGCTGGAGTTGGTATTTCAAGGGATGTGACTAGAATAACCTTTGGAAGGAGGTTACAGACAAATAGAATTACAAAGTTTAGCATCAGCAGTCTCTTGCACCTTTAATTCAACTCTTGCTTCCTCCACTTCACTATGTAACTCAATCCACCATTCTATACCTCATCCACCATTCTGTATCATGCCAAAGATTGTCACATCTTTTTAGGTAGCTATTACAACAAAGGATACTAAGCTTGATAAAGCCTAATGAAGTCCAGTTGGTGCCTCAGGCTATTTGAATGACCTACTGAACTATCTTCCCTGAAAAAACCCACCATTCGTAATTTGTTAGGTGTGTTCCTGTGCAGCTTTATTCAACATGAATGAGGGAGGGATATCTCAAACATCCTCCTGGAGAAAAAAAGAAATACTCTATAAATTTATCCTTAAAAGGAATTTTTTTATAATTATTATGTGTTGAATTATTTTAAAATAAATACATAATCCAATAAAAACCTTTTAATTATAAATTAATGTATTAATTGCTTTATCACGTAATAATGCTTACAGTAAAACCACCAAGACCATCTAAGGAACCTGAAGGTGCACAGGTCCATGGGACCTGATGAGATGCATTCACAGGTCCTAATGGAACTGGTGGATGTAGTTGCTAAGCTACTATGCATCATATTTGAGAAGTCATGGCAGTCTGATGAAGCTCCTGCTGACTGGAAAAGGGGAAACATAAACCCTATTTTTAAAAAGGGGAAAAAGGAAGACCTGGGGAACTACAGGCAAATCAATCTCACCTCTGTGCCCAGCAAAAACATGGAGAAGATCCTCCTGGAAACTAAGCTAGGGTGAGTGGAAAATAAGGAGGTGATTTGTGACAGCAAACATGATTTCACTAAGGGCAAATCAGTCCTGACAGATTTGGTGGCCTTCTACGATGGGGTTACAGCATTGGTGGATAAGGGAAGAGCAACTGACATAATCTACCTCGATGTGTGCAAAGCCATTGACACTGTCCTGACTGATATCCTGGTCTCTAAATTGGAGAGACATGGATTTGACACGTGGACCACTTGGTGGATAAAGAATTGGCTGTATGGCTGCACTTAAAGAGCTGATGAAGAACTAAATATGAGCCAACAATGTGCACTTGCAGCCCAGAAATCCAGTCACATCCTGAGCTGCATCAAAAGAAGTGTGGCCAGCAGGTTGAGGGAGGTGATTGTCCCTCTTCCACTCTGATGAGACCTCTAGTACACAAAATTAAACCTCCAAATGACCGTTGGCCAATTTATGAGAAAGGAATAGCTTAGAATGAGTAGAATGAGTTCTGGCTTCTTAAGGCCTTGTATTCACAAAATCTAATGTTACATATTTCAGCAGGTTTCATTCCTGTCTATGGATGAAGAATAAGCCAAAGGAAAGCTATATCACATAACCCTCTTGAATAAACTTTACTAATAATCTTCTCATATAGTAATAGACTTTTTTCTTTCTAGAGATATGGAAAGAAAAAAGTAAAAAGAAAATAAAGGAGAGGGAAGGAAATTTGTACAGAAACAAATATGAATGTTTCAGCTGTCATTCAGAAGCTACTAACTTCAAAACATAATATATTGTCTTGATTTTTCAACGATATTTTGCAGTCCAAGAATGTAGTGAGTTATGTTTTGATCTGTTGTCTGTCAGTTTTAACGTTGCAATGTTCAGCCACAGAAAAATATGTGGTTTTCTTGGTTTTTTTTTTTTTTCATTATATGACCTATATTAATAGCACTGGGATTACTATTATAGTATCTTTACTGTTTGGTTGGGTTTTTTTTTCCTTACACCTCTGTTAAATGATATTTGACTTCAGCCTTGATGGTTTAGTCAGAATATTAAGAGGAATTCTCTAGTTTGACCCACTGAGAGACTATGTTGCCAAAGACCAGCATTAGATGCCACAAGTCTCCAAAATTCCAGCTTTGCTGTTGCCCTAGCAGGTCTAGAAAAAGCTGTAAATTTACATCTAGCCCTTCCAGTTGAACTGTTGTAAAAAACATGAATGCTGAAAAGTATGTGGCAGACTTAGTGTCACAAAAGATTTTTGTGTGGGTGTCACTGGGTGCTTTGGTGTCATTCATACACTCACTTCTAGTTGAAATTTCTTGCTAATGGCATCACTCCTGAGGATGATTTTTCACAAGACTGTGTAAAGTTTGAGGAAAGATGTTCAGATCTATGTGCTTTAGACATCATAGAAAAACACTTTTCCACCTTTTTTTTTTTTGTCAACAAATATGTATATGAAATATATAGGGTTGGAATGTTCCTTTCATATGGAAATAGATCACTGAAATGTAATACAGAGTTTGTTCTAGATAAGCTTTTAGATTTTGCCACAATAAGAGTGCTCAGAAATCTTGTACTGACCATGCACACATTATTTTGTTAAGGCCTGTCAGTTTTACGTTTTAGGGTTTTGTAGACACAATTTGGAGATACGTCTACAGTTGGAGAAAACTAGCAAAGGTTGAGATTCCTCTCAATGCAAACATGTAACATCATCATTCTCATAATCTCTCTGGTACTGAACATAAAACCAAAGTGATGAATGACCTGAGTTCAGTTCATTCATTGATTGGTCTTAGTGAGTTCAAGTTTTCCAGTGGTACTTTGTATCCTCTCCAATAATAAATAATGTTCCCCTAAATGTCAGGTGATTAAAAGTAATTTTGTTGGGGAAAACTAGCAAAAGCTGAGATTCTTCTCAGTGTTCAGGTTTAGCTGCTTATGCAATGCTTTGTCTTTTCCAAGCTACTGCTTTGCTATCAGGGAAATTTTACCTATTTGCTCCCTTACATTTATATTTTAACATAACCATTTACACTTTATATTTGACTGTATATACATGGGGGTTTGCTCATGCCCAGTTTACCAAGGAAGCTATATTGCCTTCTCACCTACAGGCATACACATGCTGTTGAGTAGTACCTTTTATGAAAGTATTTTCCCAGTCCACAACAATACATGACACAATAATTTCCTAAGTACTATCCTGACAGTTAACTACCATTGATGGTTTTTTGTTCCACTGAATTGTTCTGGTCTATTTATTTATTTATTTATTAAATCCAAACACATAGAGTTTGCCATTCTACCATTGCATTAACGGTTATCTCACATCTACCAACAAATCTTTCAGTCTCATCTTTTTATAGTTCTCTTTACTATTCTGAATACCTTAGTATCATACTGAACTTACTGCTTAAATATTCATTCCTTTTCAGATGATTGATTAGCACAGATTCTGTTGAGACTCGTTGGGTGATTTCCTTTTTTTTAATGAACACTGACCATTTACCATCTGTTAAAAAAGTGTATATCCATTTCAGCACCTTCCATTAAAAAGGCTTTGAAATTTTTTTTCTGAATTTTTTGATATTTGAGAAGACTAGATCAACTAAATCTTTGTCCACATAGGCTTTTTCTCCTTCAGAAGGGTTCTATATGTTTGTGAGGCATGACCACTCTCCACAAAAAATTATTTCCCCTACAATGTTTCATGTTTATGTACTTGCCCATTAATCAGAGACCCATCTTCTTTATAGATTACACTTTTCCTATCCTTTATGAATGACTGATTTTATCAGTAGTAACTCTTTTCAGATTATTGATAGAAAGAATAAGTAAGAAGGGACAAGAAATGATTAATAAGATTTTATGTTTCATATTTTTACTGAATAAAGATTTTTCATTCATGTAATTAATATTACCCAGCCTTCAGTATTAGTTTGATTTCTTCATTAGAATATATGATAACTGGTGAACTACAGTAAAACCTCTCTCTACACTGCTTTAAAATATTTCTTTAATTTTTTAAAGACATATTATGGAAAAATGTAAAAAGCAAACTTCTGTAGTTCCATGTTCAGTAGGATCACTAATATTACTCTCCTTAAATCTTTTTTAATCACATGTCATGCTGGGTACTTGATTAATCTGTGGTCATTGTCAGGTTAGAAGGCCTATAATTGCTATGATCTTCCTGTTTATTTTTCTAAAAAAATGGACAGAATAATAGCTTTATTCTATTTTGTGGGACTTTCACAAATTTCTAGAGTTACTAAAAACCAGCCTTAATAATATAAAGAGGTCTTTGGTTAGTTCTTTTAAAAGACTGCATATTTTCTGGAATTCATGATTTCAGAAAGACTAGCTGTAACAGATACTGAGTAATATACAGGTAATAAATTTTCCATCAGAAAGTGTTTTATCATCATAGCACTCTATACTTATATAACGTCATTTTCTTCCAAACATAGAAGTTTTGCCTTCTTGTGTTAATTCATGGCAATTTTAGCATTTCCATTTTTCAGGATTTTTTTCCCCTCATATTCAAAATGTCTAGTTGGCGATCAGGTAATAGCACAATGGGACTGTGCTTTAATTTAAAGAATCCTTCAGGTGCACTGACCCCCATCAGATTTTTCATTTTTGTCTAGTGACAAAGTACAGAAGATGGAAGCTACCATTTCCATCTCCTGAAAGACTCATATGAACATGATTCTGGATATTTAGGGAAAAATTACACAGAGAGATCAAAAATAAAATTACTAAGGAGGGGAGGTGATGCGAAATCCTCCTTCTGGCATGAATCAAGGTACTATAACAAAGTAACACCTTGTCTATTAGGAAAATTACCTCAAATGCTAGAAAAGGTGCTGTGACCAGAGTTGGAGATTGCAGGTGGACAAAAGACATCTTAATGCTGTCCTGGAATATTCTCTGTCTTTGTGTTGTGGTTCCTGGAAGACACTTAGGTGCCTACACACAAAGTCCAGCGAACATATGGAAACCCTGCTCAGGGTATGACGGGAGTACCCTGGAAGACCCACATACCTCTGGAACAGCAGCTGATGACCAGGCAGGATGATGGCAATCATCCAAGATAGGCAGTGTTTAGACACATTTGCATAGTCATACTTTTTTCAGGCTGGGAAGATGACTTAAATTAATGGTGTCAATGGCATTCATTAATTGTCTTTTTCTCATCTTTCAGATTTGTACTTGACATCCTGAGCTCTCTTAGCTCAGAAAAGCAGATGAAAATTAAAAAGCATCCTAAATATGTAAAATGTTTGGAAACTTTTCATCCTAAATGATATTTATAAAATAAGTCACCAAAATGTCAAACCACATGTTGATCAAAGACTCATAGAAAAGAATAATAGCCTCTCATTCTTCTATTGACTCATATTTAGTCTGTGACGTGGAATAAATAATTTCATATGCTTGCAGACCCATACTTGCAAACTTGGACTAGTTATATTTGTTACTTCTGCAGAAGCCTTTTTGCTGCTTATGGCTGAAAGAGTTCTGTCCAGAACAAATACTATTTTAGTTTATAGAAAAGAATCTGAGGTAAAGAAACACTGAGTAACTTACTAGAGGTAGTAGTTACTGCCTCTAGAGGCAGAGAATTTGCTGTCATCCTGTTGAAAGTTTACTAGCTGCATACTGCTATCTTGCTGCAAAACTGTCTGTCAGTAAAAGAAGAAAATTAATGCAGCAATGTTTTTGTTAGGTGGGCACATGCAGTATGAAATGTGGTTTATTAATAGGCTTTATTTTAGTAAACAAAAGTTTGGATCATTTAATGGCACTTGGAGAATTAATTTACAGACCTTTTACAAACTTATCAAAATGATCTTTTTTTAACCATGCCAGCTGCCAAAAAACAAACAAACAAACAAACAAAAAACCCAAACCAAACCAAAACAACAACAACAAAAAAACCCCACAAAGCCCCAAAACAGTCAAGGGAAGAAAAGAGAGAGGTTTTATTTAAATAAGGATCCTGCTAGCCATGAATCTAATTCCTTTATTTCTTCACTTGTCTGTTCACCATGACCACCAAGGCAGCAGTTTGTTCAAGAAATAGAAGCTCTGGCAGACCTAACAGAAGATCAAGACTCAGAATCTGTCATTTCTTCAGAACAATGTGCAGTGTGTATAATGTAATGTGAAGTTCCTAGTTCACATAAAATTCTATGTACAGCCTTACAGTAAAACCACCTTATTTGAATGTTACATTCAAAGGCATTGAGTAAAACTCTTTGGCTGAAAGTTTGCCCTTTTTTTAAAAAAGTAAATAGCAAGAATATCACCAAAAGAACAGAGAAAAGCACCTATCCTGCTAAGTCATAATTTAAATTTTATAATTAAATTTTTCTGATAATCTAAACTACTTTATACGTTCAATAGATTTAACTGAAAAGTCACATGCTCCTCTCACAGACTTACATAATAATTCCCTGAATGTTTAAAAATCAGGAAAAATAATTTATCAAAAGAGAAGCATTTCCCTAAAAAAAAAAAAAAAAAAATTCCCATTCCATTTAATGAAAATGTAATATGGCTTGTAAAAAATTGCACAAGTTGTTGATAGGAGTAAAGTTAAGAAGGTTTGGACTAGTCACTCTAATCTGAACTCTCATTACTTGCATTTGTGTGTTTCAAATTCTACTACTTCAAAAAATAACCCAGGTATCCACTTAGTTGAGCAATCTGTCTCTGCAAGTGGTAGAGATATTTCATAAGAAGGTATATAAAAATCTGCACTGTTCTGTAGGATTTGTCCATATGACCAGGTCACTAGAAGCTTATCTATGACCTTAAGTGGATAGCTTTTATAAATAAAATTACTGGTTTTATTATTATTAAATTATTGTCTTCTTATAAAAACAAGAGTCCTATACATTTAAAGGTCTTGGCCTCTCACCTCTATTGGTGAGTTTCAAATGCTAACAACATGATGTCTTCATTGCAGACTGTGCCTAATTAGTAAATGAATAAAAATTAAAAATTCAGTGATGTTTACCTCCAAAACAGTAAAAATGTATGTCTAAGTAATATGCCTAAGATATATGCTAATTGAAGAAACATAATCCAATGGGGATGTCAGGCATATTGGAAACTAACTCCTTACATATTTAGAACTTTTATCATGGTTATGACACACCTTCTGAAGGATTTGTGACCATTAGCAAGTACACAATGCCATATGTCCTTATGCACATGGCTCTGATTGAAAAAAAGGAAATAAGAAAAGTCTGAGGGACACAGATTCTGAAATGAAACAGTCAATTCTCACAAGATGTCCATCCACATTTTTCACATCTGAAACATTTGTACAGTTCAGAAGACTTCACACTAGTATACAGACTTGTAAACTGAGACTTCAAGGTTTTTGAAATTTGGCCATCTTTATGCAGTAAGCTTCAACCAGGAAATTTTTAATACTGACTTCATGTTTCACTTGAATAGCAAAGGCATATGGTATTCTTCTCACATTGCCATTTAAGCCACTTGTCCACCAAAACAGGACATACACAGACAGAATTCCCACAGACCTGAGAATGAAACATTTTTCCTTAGTATTTAGAACTTGTTTTAAAAATATTGTGTTCTGTTCTACAGAAACAAGATCCTCCTACAATGTGATGCTTTGGCATAAGTACTGACCTTGATCCTGGAGGTGTGCCTAAACAATATCTCCACTGTGTCAGGATTTTTATGCTTAATAGTCTTTAAGAAATCTTATTGAAGTAGCTCCCTTCTATTATATTTCATGCATTGAGAGAATATTAAGATGCAGATACTACCTTGTCTCTTTGGGAAGCACTCAAAACTGCAGACTTCTAAAACAAGCTGGCTTTCCTAGTTACCATAGTGTTTATCTCATTCGAATAACAAAGCTTGAAATCCTTTAATAATACCAAAAAAAAAAAAAGGAAGAAAAAAAAAAGAACTGCTGATAAAAGGACTTTGAGTCTTCTATAATAGTACAATTCAAACCAAATTGTTTTAATTTAAGTATTTAGAATGCAGTAACACATTTCAAAACCATAATGTGTTTGTAGATAACCCAATTTCTTTGTGTATAGAAATCTCAAAAGAGAAATGTGAGTTTGTTACTTAGTTTTGATCATTCATTTTGTATAAGTAATGACTATAACCTAAAATATGATGTGGTGGGGTTTTTTTTTTAAATTTCAGTAGAATATCTTCTATTCCATGTTGAGCACATGAGAAGATGGACTTTTTTTTTTAAATAAATAAAGTAGCTGCAGCTTCTCTAGCAAGGCTTACAGTAAATGGATTTGATCTAGGTACAATACAGTACCAGAGGCCTGGATCTAAACCTGACTGGGTACTTTCCTCCCCATGCCTGATGAAGTCTAAACAGGTCAATGAGATGTCTCTGGAATAGCAGCTCTGAGGGTGATTCTTTGCTACAGGGGAGAACTCTGTCCCTACTCCATGTCCTGCCATGCAGGAGCCTTCATATGGGTCTCACATGGGAGAGCTCTGCTGCAAATGCCTTTCCAGCCTTTTGGTTTTCAAAGGTGAAACTGACAACCTCTCCTACTTCATCCCTCTTTAAAGCCCTACAGGTTTAGACAGAATACTTTTAAAAGCTTAGTTTTGTCTGAGAGTCAAACAGGAGAAAACAATAACAGTGGGGATTTTTCTTATTTTTTCTTGGGGATGTAGATTTTTCTTCCCTACAAAAATGTACATAAGCACTCAGCACCTGTGTAGAGAAGGTGAGTCTGGGAGAAACAAGGATACATGTAAGCCAGGATGGTCTGTTAAATAAAAAGAAATCATAGAATCAGAGAATATTAGGGGTTGGAGGGGACCTCTAGAGATCATCGAGTCCAAGGAAGGGACCACTAGAGATCGTCAAGTCCAAAAGAAAAAAGTTTGGGATATAGGCTAAATCCTTGTCCAGAATATAATTAACAGTAGTAGACAGAAGGAAGTACATATCTCTGTACTGGATCATCTTTCTGGAGGCGACCTTTTCCCAAGGCATAACATAGTCTAGTGCAAGTGTTATGGTGTCTGTCTCACAGGCTTTGTCTCACCACTGGCAACAGGCAATGGCCTAAGAAGAGGAGAGAGGGAAAACTGCCTGTCACCCTTCAAAAGGTAGAACAAAATAAAATGGCAAAGATGGCACACATGGTCATCCTGCCCTGAAGAAACCTACTCTAAAGTTGTCCTGGTCCTTAAAGACATCTTGGAGGTTGAACCTCTCCAAGGCACAAGTCCTTAAGTACTGCGGTAATGGATGAGAGAAATTTCTTGCGAGGTCCCTTGCCTCCTGCTTGAAGTCTGACTGAATGGAGAAAAACAATGTGAAGTTGAAGGGGAGGGTGGAGGTGGAAATTGTTTCCCTACAGCCCAAAGCTATGATGTGCAACAGTTATGCCACTGTAACCAACCACTACAGAGCTCCTCAGCATAGCGGCTCTGCAAGATGCAGAGACTTAATAATAGTCATACTCTTAACATGCTCCTCCTAGCTTCCTCTTTGCACCCTTTTGGAAAGAGACAGAAATTGTGCAATAAAATTCAAGGACACATGGAATTAGAGGCTGTGCGCAATTTGCCCCATGGCACCCTTTTGGCCTCAGGATCCTTATGCCATGATATTTAGTATTTGGCATAAAAAGATTTAAGGTTTGGAGGGTTTACTTAAACTTGTTTAACAGACATTTTTAAAGCTTCAGGCAGTAAATACAGACTCATTTAGGTGGTTTATATGCTTGAAGTTTGAGAAAGAACAGTATCAACTGAAAAAAATACATTGCAAACATTATTAAAATATGCATTTACATAAAGAGCAAGTTTGTTCCTGTCTGGGTGCTTTGTTTCCTGCACATGGAAGAGACCACATTAAAATAAACAAATGTGTATTTTAGTTAAATGATCACACTCAGAAATGTAGAATAATTTGACAGCTAGGATACCCCCCTCAAGCTTGCTGATAGCATTGCTCCTGGCTGCTTACTCTGTCTTCTCCCAGACTCTGCCTCTAGTAGAAGGAATTGTAGACTCCAGACATGACTATAGTATACTTTTTTTTTTTTTTTTAATTTTTTCTCTAATGATTGCAATAGGCTGAACAGACAGTCTTTCATGAATAACTGCATTGTTACTCAAAGCATAATATATCAGAGGATAAAGAGGCAACTCCTATACAGTTAAGCTTCTAAATGCAAACTAAAATATCATTATTGCACTTTCTGCAGAGAAATAAATGCCTCAGAACTAGTAATTTGTGCTTTTCCACCTATTCCTACATGAGGCTGTCTCAGCTCTGAACAATATTAAGATGGAATGGAATCATGAGTACATGGATAAAAGTGCTGGTGGGATATTCTCTACGAAGCCGGGTTTATTTAGGAGTCTCCTCTTTTTCAAACAACCAGTTCCTACTTCTGTTTACCTTCTTGACACCTTACACGACTGCATAAGGTTCAGCTGGTGCATTTGTATGTACAACAGAGATAATTACATAGGTCCTAGTCCTGCACTTCAGCCTATCTGGATAGTTTGTACAGGAACAACTATGTTAATTGATAATGTCAGGTGAGTACTTATTGCAGGACTGCAACTCCTTGTACTGAATAAGGCATCTTTAGTTCACCTGGAACATGAGGAAATCATCTTTGCAACCTAAAATTTAT
Source organism: Ceryle rudis (assembly GCA_033439905.1). Classification (NCBI taxonomy): domain Eukaryota; kingdom Metazoa; phylum Chordata; class Aves; order Coraciiformes; family Cerylidae; genus Ceryle; species Ceryle rudis. Next base: position 30,365 of record JAAGNO010025954.1, read on the forward strand.
CCTTAGCATTCCTATATAGGAAGTAGCTTTATAGCTACACTTGCTATTCTACCAGCCTCAACAAAATTATTCATATTCCTGACATTGCTTTGATGACACTTGCACAATCAAGATCTAGAGAAAATCATTAAAATAAATAAGTTAGCATGTAGCTCCACCATTAAGTCACATATGGAAATTTTCCAATGAAAAAGACTAATTTTCCACAACAGAGGATCAGCCAAGGAGCTTAATCATCAGTCAAAGAAGTTTCTCAACTGAAAGCAGTGCTTTCTTATCTGAGATGAGAACACATCATCAAGACGCTCACAATTACCTTGGATGGGGTTCATCTTGGTGTATCAGGAGAATTCAAGAATGGATCACAGTGGCAAACTACAGCAAAGGGACATTCTGTGTGAGTACCTTGCACTACAGTACTCTCCTGGCCTGGAACCAGGAGGCATCATTACTGGGTAGGCATCTTCATCCTTGTGGACTGACAAAAACAGAGCAGACCACTAGGAACTAGAATCCTGTTCTTAATCTAGCTGTATCAGCGAACAGATAGATCCTCTGACTACTCATCACTACTCTCTGCTGGAGTTATCCCTCTAGTACTTGGACATCAGAGCGATCACATTCAGTGCTGAGTTACTGGAAGACCAGTTTCTGAGATATTCCTCATCTGCTTCAAGCAGATTCAGACAGGTTATTGCACAGAATCATATTCACTATTTAGAAAATATGTCTGGTTTTCCTTGAGATTAATTGGGGAACATCCACATGATTTGCTTCAGCATTTGACCATCAATGTTGGTAACTTCCCGGTGGAAGATATAGTTAGGGATTGTAATGGTTTCCATCCTTACAGCTGGATGTAGAAGACTAAGTGAAATAAAAAATAATTTTGAGGCTATGAGTAGCAACTGAAGAGTGACCAAAGCATGCATCTCCATATTGCATAATGGAGACTGGCAGGGAGGATTTCAATGTAACACTTATAGAACTGGTACATGCACAACATACAGTGAGTTGTGAGTGATAACTCAAATTTGAGTCTGTTTGCACAGGAATCATTTCAAAACTGCAAATGGAACCACAGAAAATAAAGTTTTTTATACGATCACATGGCCCTATCTTTCAGAACTAGTTAAAAATATATAATGAAGCTGCCAGATTTCCCAAGAAAGTACATTTGCACATTCAAGTTTACAATTTGTATGCACAGATACTATATTTTCAAATGCAGCATCTGCTTTAGGAGGAACGCAGAAATTGATAAAATTGTAACGGTAACAGGACAGAAAGAAAAACCTAGGTTTGTACTTTCATCTCAACACTGCAGGTATATTTAATTTTTTTTTAAAATATGTGCATAGGCTTGGCCGTACT
>JAAGNO010025954.1:31838-49494 GCA_033439905.1 Ceryle rudis
TATATTTTTTTAAATTTCATTAAGTATATAGTGTAGCTTTTATTTACTGACCAGAAATGTATTTTAATTAAATGATATTAGTAAAAGCAGAGGAAGTCCACAAGTAAAGAATAGCATTCTTTGATATTAAATGAATGCATTAGATTTTCTGCTTTTCTACTACAGTCTAAGTAGAGTACTGTTTGATCACTAATAAAATACAATAACCATTCTGCTCATGAGATTAGCCTGAGAAATCACTTGCTGTTATGGGCTGAGTTATTCTGTTAATCCATACTCATGGGATTAACAGCGATTATATCCTTTGGGAAATCATGCAGCTTTCTAAATATATTTCTAGTTTTCTTCAGAAGTACTGGTAGGAAAACAAGAAGTGAATGGAATATGCAGAGTGATTTCCCATGGTCTTTGAAAAGCAATTCTTCTAATTGTATTACATTTACATAACTCCTAGGCCTTTTGCTTAAAAAGTGGGCTTCCTTTAATCCATCTGTCATACTTCATTTTACTACAGGATTGAAATCACAACATGCTTCAGAGAGTTAATCATTAAAGACTATGAATTGTAGTTTTATGCACAAAAGGGCATAGGTACTGGCACAAATACACATTATATCAACTTATCACACTATCTGCTACACATTTAAACGCCTTTGATCTTATCTAATAATAGATATATTGCTGAAATAATCACCATTTAAATATATTAGGTTGTTTGACATAGGTACTACACACAAGGAAAATCAATAATGATTATACAATCACTAGATACAATGTAAACTGCATACCACAAATGTCTTTACAGGGTTAGATAACATCACAGAAATCCTAATGAAAGTCAATAGCCATTAGTTTTTAGAAGCAGCACTTGAACTTTTGGGATCTTTTACAGCAACTAGTCCAACCTTAAGTCCAAGATTTTAAAACAAATGAAGATCAAAGAAAGAATGACAAGTAGATTTAACAAATACATCTCTGGGGTGGGTCAATATTTGCTGCACTTTTGAAAAAATAGTAAATATATATATTCATCTTCTGTAGTAAGTGGAATCTGTGCTAGCAAGATTATCCAGAACCTTCAAGTGAAAGTACTTTTTTAATGTCTTTTTGTGATGATAGCTGAGCTAATAACCACCACCTGTTAGCTCTCACAAATTGAAACCAGTGTGCCTACATAAGAGGTAAGGGTCGCTACATGGAATTCTTTAGATTTATTCTACAATCTTGAGTAGCACAACCAAACAAATGACGACAAAGTTACAACCACTATTAAATGCGTGTTCAAAATCAGAATATGGTTTGTGAATAGTATTTTCTTCAGTTCAGCCTTCTGAAAGAATGCTCTAATATTATCTTTATAATTTCTGAAGCTACATTCCCGTATAATTTCAGTCTGTGCATATTTGGCAGGATTTAATATTGAACAGAAAGAATAAAATTTGATTTGACAGGTATAAAAATTCATCCCTTTGTAGAGAAACTGTAGTGGTCATTAGACAGATATACAAGGTTTTCTCAGAAGTTGACAATTAAAACACTTTCACGTGTTTTGGCATAGCAAGAAAATAAGGACTTACAGCAAATGGAACAGCATTTATCTTTAATCAAAGATGAGCAGTTTTATCTCTACACAAAATAAATTGTTAGTTCTTGGTACTTTCCAGGTGTAAAAGGAGGTGCTCAATATAATTACACTGACATAAAGGTCCTGCTGCTGTTCTTACCAGTGAGATAAGCAGGCCCTGAAAATAGTTGCAGAGCTGTTAAACAATTTTGTCTCAATTAACTGCTATTTTAGGCAACATTCAGAAGGCAATACAGTTTATATTTTATATCTCCATGGCTTTGAGTCAGACAATTTTCAAATCTCAGTTTATAAGTAAACACCAAAGAGGATAAAAAAAAGTTTCTCAAAAATATAATCCACTCATTTCTATTTTCTTATAAAATCAAAAGATTTTGGAGGTACAGAACCAACAGTTTATAACCCTTATCTTCTATCCACTCTAACACGGCTGTCAAATTTACTGTTTAAGCTTTTCTTTGTAATCACACTATTATGCACTTCATCACCTTCCCCACCCCCAACATTCGATCTAATGGTTTTAAAGGGAAAGGAAATTACTTGTCTTCACTGCCAGCACTTGACACTTTTATGGGTCATTTGTAATGAAGCTATTCTTTGGTTTTAATGGAGACCTTGATTTGGACCAGTGTGAATAATTGTCAAAAGGTGATTAATTAAATAATCACCACCACCCTGTAAAATGGATCAACATATTACATTACACTGATCCAAAAGTTATTTTATTCCTGCATTAGACTTCAAATTCTATGCATTTAAACAAGCCTTAAACTGGGCCATATAATTTACTACACATTAATTATACATATCGTGTGGCTAAAGTAAGGAAAAGTGTTTTACACCTTTTTTTAACTCTGTAAAATATTCTATCAAGGCTTAAAACAATAAAAGATCCTTTGGGGGAATAATATTCCTGACTGACAATATCCACACACACATATCTATATAAAGTAAATAATATTATCTACATAAAGTTAACATTTAGAAAGATGTCTATGTTTTAGAAACAGTTTTAGGTGAAACATTCATTTTAAAAAAACCCAGGCAACTCCACATTTAGATACATCTGAACAAAAGACAAGCATATGGTTAATAGCCTTTAGAGAAGATAGATAGATATGTACTATTAAATCCTGAAATATTATTCTTTAGTTTAGACAGTCCTGTGCAGGTTCATGCACTGCTAACTCTTCCAAGTAATAAACTTTGTTAGAGCCACAGCTTTTGTCAAACCTTATTGTCTTCAGATCCCTTTAGACAGCTGAAATACTATTATCAATACTATTTATAATTTCTTCACAATGTATATAAATGAAATGTTAGGATTTTGTATCACAATTTTTGACACTAAATAACATAATGTAGCATTTGATTGCTGAACCTTTCCAAAAGAAATTTAGTTAAAAAGTATTGCTGTTTAAGGTAAAAAAAAGCACCAAGCAAACTGCATGTATAAATAGTCATTGTGGGAAACTGAAGAGAGAGAAATAATTTTTTTTTTCTGCACTTGTTCCAGTGTCTACAAATACTTCAATAGACTGACAACAGAGTCACATTTCAGACAAACATTAAATAGCACCAACATGTTAAATGATGATAGAAAAGGCAATACTTCACAGAAATATGTAGGTGTCTGTTGTACACAAAAGGCAAATAGCTGTTTTGAACTATGAAGACTATTTAAAGGTTTAGTGTACACCTTGGATTCCTGCTGCCTACATAAGTACAGAGACCTAAATCCACTGCATACTGGGACTAACTGATCAAAGCAGTAGTTAAATCTATCCATGGAAAATCTAAGTAGTCTTTGGAGGCAACTCTTTGAATGCAGATTAGTGATTTCATTGAAGTAGTCAATCAACCAGTCTTTTCTGGTTGTTAAAATGTCACTGAGTGAACACAGTAGATAAAAAAATGATGAGCAAAAAATAATATTTTAACTTGAACAAACTTGCTATTTGTAGACTGGATCACATGAATCTGCTTCAGTCAAGATCATTTCAGAGGCAGCTACAGGAATGAATCCCACAAAGGGACTAAGTTTAATCATCCAATCCCAGACTGTATTGATTTTGGAACTACTTGCAATGACTATATAAATAAGCCATTTCTTTGCAACTGTATCTGGAGTCGGTCATGAACCCAAAACCTTCACAACCTGGTCCAAAGTGAATTATGCCCTGCAGAAATAAATTAATAAAACTAACACAGCTAGGCTTCTCTACCAACTTATTTTCACGTTTCAAGAGCTTAAAAATATAAAATCAATAATCATTTAGTCATAAGGGTAAATGAAGCGACATAACATCAAAGTATACCCTTTAGCCATTCAAGTCATTCTAGGTAATTTATCTCATCAAAAGGCACTGGTAATAATCCTTTCCACTCTGAGACAAGCCGCCACACAGCTGCCGTATTATCCTAGAGTAAACAAGTTTGGAGAAAATATTAAAAATCAATATCTGTTTCCTTCTATCAGACCAGATGGCATCCATCATAAATCTGCCTTTGTAAAGAGTTCTTTAGATTTAGCAGCTAGAGTGTGAAAGACAACTGAATTAACAATATAAAACTCAGGCCAGTTTAATAGGAATTGACAGCTGGATTTCCTTAAACTTACAATATTGAGACAACTGAGCAATTTGCTAAAATTAAAGAGACATGGGAAACAATCCATTACATTAATGTGCTATCTAAAGGAAGCTTTGACTAATCTTAGACACTGAATAATAACATTAGCTTCACAGAATCCATAACAGCGCAAACATGAAAGACACCCAATTGTCATTTTTTGCATTCCTGTGGTTCTTATGCCACAAAACACAGCAATCACCTCTCCTTTGAGGGTCTGCCACAGAGTCCTATTGCTGTCAGGCAGTACTTATAAAAAGTTTTGAATCAAGCAACCCAGTTACAACATCCTGAACACAGTAGTTGCAATTTTCAAACAGATTTTGTAGCAATTGTTTAAATCAGTGCTGTATTGAAAAACAAACCTGCAAGTTCATCTCGGTCCTTTATATACAGCTTGAAAGGTGAAAGTTTGTAGGATACTTATTGCTCCACCAAGCAGACAATAGCTTTCTTCATCCTTCAGCACAAACTAGGGTCTCAAAGTGAAAATGACTGCCATAAAGACTGTCATATTTAATGTTTTATATCCTTTATCTTTTCCTAGCTACTGTAGGAATTGGTTATCAGGTGTCCTTTTGTAAACCTGTGGAATGGGGTGTGTCCTGCTGGAAAGGGCTCTTAAATGCTTCTTGTTCAGACTGCACCAGCTCCCTTTTACTGACACGTGGACTAATCTGCTCACAAACCCTCTTTCATCCTCCCCTTCTGTTTTCACTTAAACAATCTTCTGTTCCTTGGGTGTATCCAGAATGTGGGACTTCCAATCCTAGACTTCAAATGTGAAAGACCCAAGAAAAACGTACTCTCTAAGTGTTCAAGGTGACATCACTGCATGTGGCTTTTGCGTGGATTTGAAAATCTATCTTCAAACAGAAATATTGCTTCAAGCTTACTCACAGTATGGCTAATCACCACGCCATGATACAATTTGATGCCAACACAATTTCAAGGTTTGAAGCCAAAGCAATCTAGGTCTCTTCTGGTTCACACATGACACATCCATTTATGTGCTCAAGGGGCTTCAATTAGTCACTGACTGTAGTATAACTTACTTGTGACATTATATTTCAAATTTCATCAGAAACATATGCTTCTTAATCAATCCATCACTTGTTTTCAATCATCTGTATTTTTCTGAAGTAGATGCACATTCATTTCTCTGTGTTGGAGAATGACTCAGACTTCACTACAGTATTCTTCCTTACACCTATATAGCCCCAGAGCGTAATAAATTACTGTCTTGACAAATCTGTGGCAATGAGAAGACAAATTATTTGCAGAGCTTTTTTAGTTCCATATTTCACATTAGCTAAAAAGGTAATTTGTGTCTTTTCAGTTCAGTTACACAAAATTATAAATAAAGATGATAAGACAACATATCTTCTCTCAAGAAAACTGAAGAAAAGGCATAACCTGTGCAACTCTATCCAGTCTTAAAGGGAAAAAATGGGTGAACACTTGGGGTGCTGTGGGAAGGTCTTGCAAGTGGAAAATGGGCAGGTGCCTGGAAAACTGGCAGGCTCTATTTCATAAGAAATGGAAAAAGTTGCTGGAATAGATACTTGTTTCCTCCTCTGCCTCTGGCAGTACTCCCTAGATGCTGTTTCTTCTCTGAGGTACTGCAGATGAAATGGACAGAATGATCATTCTTCTGGTTGCCTGGCAGAGCCACTGGGTCTCCTAGAATAGCTTTGATAGGGCTGTGATAAATTCTTTGTTTCAACTCATAAGTGTGAAATCTAAAACTTAGGACACCTAGGTGTCACACAAAGGACCATCCCATACAAATACCAGTGGTCCCATCTGCTATGAAATTGGCTGGCTGGCAGAAGGAGCAACTGTCACCCATCCTTTAGTCTCAGCTAGGTAAGCCATGGCTTAACTTATTTGCAGGAGCCCATGGCAGGCTATCAAATAAGCAAGAATCATTCCAGAGATATGAGTCTTGGAGGGCTTCCAACTCTTGAGATTCTTCTCCCACTCCCATGCTAGCTTCTCTCCTTCTCACAAAGATTCCCCCTTCCCTCTCCTCTCTGATCCTGTTATTGGGTTCACAGTACAAGTGACTTTGTAGTGAAATTTGCTAGCATAATAAGTTTCACTTAGTAGCTGAGCTGGAGGCAAAGAGAGTCTTGTGACATGATAATATTTTCCTATGAAATTGCACCTACAAAGAGAGCTGGGACAGAGAAGCTCAAAGCTGTGGGAGGAGGAAATAAGCTTGAAGAAGAACCCAAAGAAAGCAAAAGAAAAGAATGTGGTCCTCTGAAAAAGCCTGAGATTGGCAAGATGAGTGGGACATTTAGCACAGATCTAGATCTGTTTCTGGGAATAGGATCTGTATATCAGATGACTGGAAAGGTATTTACTCTATAGTATCTAGCTGATTTAGGGCAGTGTTTCTTATGCATTTCCAGTCTCTTCATATTAGTATCAGTATTCTCATTCACATAAAAGGATACAGAAGGAAGGACTGATTGTGCCAGAAAAGTCATTAGATTTAAGTTATTTTCCCTTCCCGCAGATCTTCCATGAGATAAGATGGTTACGTTGAAGGTAATTATATAATGTATGATAATTTAAATAATAAAGATGGTGAGACAAACATGCTGGTTATTTTCCTCTAAAAACTATAATCATAACATACTATATTATGTCAATGCTAAAGGCAATGGAGTCCGTTTTTTATTAAGCAGAGTTCTATAATTAGTCTGCCTATTTTATTTTCTCCAAATAATGTTATTATTGATGTTATCATTCCTCTGAACTTCATGGTAGACAAATAAAGGTAATTATTTCAATAAGTATTGTCAGTATTAAACACTTTATTAGGTGAAGTAGAAAGATTAGACAAAATTTCATTTAAAATACAGTGGCTGAAATAATATTCCTTAGTATTTTTATTATTCCTAGATATTTTGACTTTGTTAATTACACCACTAACTCATGTAGTCATGGCAGGTATCCTCAGTCAAAAATGTTTCCAGTGGTTCTCTCTAGAGGGCCTAAAGTCTTGGCTTAATATAACAACTTACAAATTACTAATCACGCTTCAAATGCCTACTTTTCAAAAAACTTATTCCTTGCTTCTGGTCCTAAGTTCAAGTTGTGTGAGCAGAGGATGCAACATGTGTCACAAATTAAAAATACTCTGAAAAAAGAATAAGAAATCCACTGTAAAGGGATAACAACTACCCTACCTTATATATACAATTGAGAAACATTGACATTTCCTACATTTTGATTGACATGGACTGCAGTACAGATACTGTCTTCACCTGAACTTCAGAAAGTGAAGACATACATAATCATCCAGGCTTGATGGGAGAAAGATACACACACTGGGAATATCATGCAGACTTTTATACAGCAGGTACATAGCAGATGTTTTACACAAAACTTTTCATAATCCTGCACAAACATTGCTATGGGCAGATGATCAAATGAACAGAAAGAAAAACACTTCATTCAGCTTGCCCAGGAACTAGAGACAAGTTAACATTCTGTGGCTCAAGAATAAAAAGGCTGCCAATGGGCTCAAGACATGTTCAAGACACCTTCATTGCTGAGGATGGATACCTCTGCTGTAACTTTGTAATTTATAAGTATGATGTCTAGTCCTGATGCAGTCACCCTATGTCCTCTCCGTGATCAGTGGAAGAAAATAGGAATCTAAAGATGCTAAGATCAAAACAGGACAGCCAAACTGCCCTTAAGAAGCACTTCACTGATTCTAAGAGCAGCCTAAAGCAAATAGCTCAAATTGTAGACATCAAATTTCATTTATCTTAAACTCTTTCAGAATCTTACCATGGGGAATTGCTATTCAGCCTAGAGATCAGCAAAATATCTTAGCCACATCTAAGTCAAATCACATTTAATTTTAATCAAGCTCAAGTTATTTCCATAGATAAAAAGATGGAGCTAATGCTGAAATTCATAAGGAAGGCATTTTCTCTGAAATGTCTTCTTACATAGAGGTCTATAAAAAAGATCATTTTATAAAAAATAACCATCTCTGAAGTCACAAATATTTATTTCTATAAGCTGACTGTATTGAGCATGAAGGTTATTTGCACACTACAGATCACAGTTTTACCAGAAGTGTTTATGTCTCAGCAGACAAAACTGACCAAAACTGCAGTCAACAGATGTTGTCTTGTCAGCCTCTAACTTGAATGCCTGCCACAGCAGTGTTCAAATGATGCAACTGACACATCTAAGAAAGTGTAGTTTGGAGCTGTTAGGTGGTAAATTGCACAGGAAGAGTCTTTGTCATGGCAGTCATGAAAGACCTTAGAATTTATCTCTTCCATAATGATTACATTTAAATCCATGATAAGCAATTGTGGTTTTGTGGGAAAAAAAAAAAAAAAAAAAAAAAAAAAAAATCACAATCCTGACCACCAGCCCTTAGATGGACTTTACTGCTCTCAGAAAGAGTTCATTCCCTGACATTTCTTTCCTGTGTTTTCACTTTGTTGGAAAGTTAGTCATTCACCACATGCTTACCTCTAATGTTATTTGTTGAAATACAAATCTAGAATGGTTTGTATATACTTGACATGATCAGTTGCTAAAGTTCAAAAGTGACCACCCTTATTAAAAGTAAGTATTCTCTCTGTTCCTTTAGCATTTGGGTAAAAATATTTCCAAATTTTAAGGACAACCTGATATATAGATACCTAAATGATATAGATCTTAACTGTTTATTGTACAACCTTCTTAATTTTAATGGGACTCATCATGGGGGAGTATTGCCTGGTATAATCTACCAGCATTAATCAGTCAATCAGTGAATTAATCAAAATCCCCCCAAAACTAGGACTGAAATCAGGCATCACATTTCTTCTTGTTGCAAAGAAGTCTGAAGTATGTATTCCTAGATAATTTCAGGAAATTTTATCACCAGTTCCCTTGATACAGGCATTTTCTACATCTCCTACAATCCAAGATTTCTTAAATCATTCACCTTAGAGCATACTAAACCCATCATTAATAATTTAACCGAAAAGTTTAAATTCAATTCATGTATGCAGAAAAAAGCATGTATATGGCACGATCCTAATTTTAAAATGGAAAATAAAAAATTCATATGAACCCCTAGGAGAAACTGAACCTTGTTATTTTTAGAACTTTTTTAATGAGCATGAACTCTTTTGTTCTTTTGATAAGAATCATGAAAAATTGAACATTCCTAATTTCCACTTGTGGTGATTCTTTCATATTAGACATTTATTTACACAAATTACTGGTCTTAAATTGAATTATATTCCTGCAACTCCTCTGCTCATTGAGTACTTTTAATCTTTAATAGAAATCGAACAGCCTTCTATTTACACAACATAGCTATATTATGAAATCAGGACAGTAAAACATTATTGTTTTCTGATGGGAGAAAAAAACAAATGACAATTGTTTGATATACGTAAACATATATAATCTACAACTATACTATATATGAACAGATTAATATTCTTTATTCAAACATACTTTTTAAATATCCCCTTTCTAACTTGTCAGATAGATAGGCTACACCTGATGAAATAGGTGTGAAATTCCATCTCAGCACAGACATTTAAAAAAATCTTACAATTTATTTTCCTTTTGTTTTAGATGAGATTTTTGTCCATAATCCATTGCCTTGTATGTAAGAACTGCCTCCTTTGCTATGTACAGCAGCACCAGTTGTGTTTGGACTGGTTTGACTGTATCTCTGCATCTGGAGAACATTCAGTAATCTGAAATAGCCTGAAATTTTTTTTTGTGCCATATTTGGACTAAATAAAAAATGTTTGTCTTCATCTTGAGACACAGGATGGGAATACATTAGGAATAAATTTGATCATGTTACCCCACAACATGCCAAAGCCTTAGTGAGGAATAACTAAATTGTTCATCCCTGTAAATCTAGAAATGCCCTGGTTGAAAGAGCTTGACAGCCTCAACATCCAAAAATGTAGATGGTACTTAAAATGTTCTCAGTTTTTTTCAGTTGTCATGATTACTAAGACATTAGTCAGGCTGAGCATGGGCCTTACAAATACACCTGTATATTAGATAAAGTGTTTGGGTTGTGATTGGAAGTTAGGTACTTGAAAAATGAAACTGATGTCTCCTAGAATTTAAAGCTGGTTTTGTGTTGCTGAGGATAGGAGTTTGATCTGACAGTCCTAGCTCAGAGATCAGCAGAATTAGAACTCTTTCAGGAACCTGTGAGTGAACAGAAAGGTAATTTCCTTCTGATAGACCACTCTTCCTAGGTTATGGAAAACTGCTGTTATAATCCATGCTTTCAGCCTCTGTTACAGCAACTATCTTTTGTCTTTTCTCCAGCTTTTACATCTGTAACTCATTTTGGTTTATCTACATCATCTGAAATAGGTGCTGAGATAATGATAATAAACTAATTTCTGGATGAAGCTGATTTACCTTGATTTAATATTCATCTAGTAATACAGGGTTTTTTTACAGTAAATCACAGTCATCTTCATTCCACAAAAAACATATTTCCTGTTGTTGTATATGGTTAGCTAATATTTTGGTAACGGACATTTGAGCTTCATAGGGCTCAAAAGTAACATGATCTCTTAACAGACTTTATAAACATCTTTCAGAGCTCTGCCATAGGGTTTATGGTAATTGAAACAAGTACAACTGTCATAGCGCTGGTCAAAACCCCAAAATTGTTGACATCACAGGTTTAGGAATTTACCAGCTCCATAGTTCATGAGACTAAGAAGCAAGTATCTTTTCACAAGAGATCTAGCTTCAAAACTACACTTAGTACTGTTTTGAAGCTCTATATACTGAAAAAGTTGGTTCAGAGGGTGACACACATAGTTTCCACAGTTTATAAAGCCCTTAACATAAATAGCTCTGATTCCAGGAATCTAAAATTAGTTAGTAACTGTTTAAATAGTGATAAATATTGTTGAATGTTTGATAAAGTTAGTCAAAATCTTTTGGAAAGAAGATGTTGTTAAAGTGACACAACACCGTTCATTCAATTAAATGTGGAAGAGAATTTATATATTAAAGACAAAAATATTTGTGTTTGCATGCCACCCAGTCTTGTATTTTACAAGTGCTGAACATGGATAAAGAAAAGCACGATAAACTTTGTTGCAATGATGTACTTAGCATCCTTGTCCATACCTGTTTGGGTAAACAAACCACTAACATACGTGTTGGGTCACCATCAGTCCTGATAAAATATCCACCAATGCCAGAACTGAGCTACTTTCACCTCAGAGGATTCAGAAGAAAGTTACAGTAATAATTCCTATTCTAGAAAACTACACTAAGAGACAAACTAGAAGAACTCAGTCCATTTTGTTTATCTGAGAGATAGCTGAACAGTTGCTCGCTTGTGTTGTATGTGTAGCTGAAGAGAACATGTCTGATGGAAGGGTCCTCCATCTCGCTTCAAAAGGTATGACAGGATCTTTCAGCTGGAAGGTAATGTGAAATAAATTCAAAGTGTGTATTTTTAATAGTGAGGACTATTGTCTATCAGCAGGGCTTGTTAATTTTAGTGATGGCTTCTGCATTACTTAAAATCTTTAAAGGACTGTAACTGTATAGAAGACATGTTCTGAATTTATCAGGATATGTGGAATTCATGTAGGAAACCTTTAGTGAAAATCTCAGCCTTCTCTTATTCAGGAAAGTCAAAAGAGACTGCATACTTTGATCTCTAAATTCCCTTCCTCTTTTTTTTTTTTTTTTTTTTGTCTAAGATTCATGTTTCATTTAATTCATTCAGGTGCAAAGAATGATGAGGTTTGCAACTCTAGGGGGGTATACAGGATCCTGGATGATCACACACAGACCCAAGAAATTTGCAGAATATGAACGTATTGCTTTCTAGAATAGATTGTAGTAAGAAAATGAAGGAAGGTAAATCTGATAGCTGAACAGTTTGTAGGGAAATTTTGTTGCAGATAGTGTTGTCAGTCTTTGAGTAAGTGTTCCTCCACACTAAGGAGATGGAAAGAAATCCTTTTTGAAGCTTATATGTAGTCCAGAAATTTCTTCTTAGTTTACTGCATTTGTACAATGACCAGAGCCCACATATGCAAAGCCATCTGAAACACTGCCACATTCCCTTTATATCAGATTCACTGCAGCAGCTTCATCACAAGTACAATCCAATTTTCAGTGTTGGGGGACCTGGAAACATCTTATATGAACGGTCCTATCATGAGTGCTGTGATACAACTGATGAGACTGTTATCCCTCATCTTTTGTGGCACACTCAGGGTCAGAGTTGCTCAGATAATGTCCTGAAATCTGTTATTTAGGAATCTGAGGCTGATTACCTGCTAGTACTAGAGAAAATGGAGCTCACAGGGACAGAGGAGACCTAAATTACCTCACTTTAACTTCAAGGAAGAAAATACAGGAACCAATACATTAGCACATGGCACTTCAGGACATGGTTTAGTGGTCATGGTAAAGTTAGGTAGATAGTTGGACTTGATGATCTTGGAGGTTTTCTCCAACTTTAATGATTCCGTGATTCTATAATTAGTTAGAGTATAAATGAGTCAAACATTCTGTTCACTGACTGACCCATTGACCACAGTAATGATAACAGAATGTGCAACCAGAGTTCCTGCCTCCCAGGGTTCTGGGAAGTATTCATATGCACCTCACACAGGGGGAAGATGAGACTTCTACCTTGAGCTAAACCTCAGTGTGAACTGGCAAAAAAATACAATATGCTAGATTCTGGGTCCCTCGAGTGCCCCTGAATTCAAAGATCTTTGGGGCCATTTTGGGACCACAGCCATTGTGTAGTGGCATCATTTGTGGCTTTGGGGCAGATGAGTTACCTCTCTTCTAGGTGAGTAGCACAACTGGTATCCTACTCCTGGCTCTATTCAATATGCATAGACAGTCTACAAGAGTCAGGCAGTCCAGAGCATTCAGGAAAATTCAAAGAGATGTTCCAGGACCGTTAAGTCAGGTTGTCCACAGACTTTGTTGCATGTAATGGCTTAATGTAAACGTAAGAGCATTTGAAAGGAAGGGTGCATTTGCCAATGCTTTGAGGGTGGAAAATAAGACCTATGGCAATATGAATTCCCTTTGCAATGCTGTTGTCTCGCTTCAAAGACACACTGACACCACGAGTGGTTTTTGGGATGTCAGACTCTGCTTTGTTGACACTTGCATCAAGTTCCCAGGACTTAGAAATGACATCCTGGTCTGGGACACTGATGGAATCTAAAAATCCCATTGGTGATGTCTGAAAACTCTTCAGCTGTGCAACAACTGAATTTAAGGGTATGCTGCTGGGGATGAATATAACAAATAGCATGTGATACACTGCGTGGAGAGTGAATGCAGCAGGGATTATTGTTCTGACTCTTCCCAGGAAGCAGTCATGGGTGGGTGTATTCCTTTATCACCCACTTGTTTGTGTAACTTTATGAAACCCTCTTGAATATGATGGTTCGACTTGTGTCAAACATTGCAAAGCACTTTTACCTACTGATATAAGTGATTTGTTTGTTAACAACAAGCTGCCAGGGAGCTGGTCAAAAGCATTCAAAAGATGAAGTAAAAGATATCAAATAGTCAATATAAAGTTTTCCTTTGTCCTTTGCTCTATTGTCATGATCAAAGGAAATTGATAATTTTTTGACCTTTGCAGAAATTACTGAGTTTTGATTACTATTATGTTGTATAAATTTACTGTTTAGCCTAATTTTTTGTTGTTTAAATAACTTCTTATAATCTCATTTCCGTCCTCACACTTGATACAATAAAGATATATCAGCTCATTAATACATTACTTTAAGCAGTTTAAAAACCAGGATAGGTATTTTGGATGAGAGTGTAGGCATACCAATATTAAATCTCATTAGAACTCAGAGATAAAAATGCTAGAAATCATCATAGTGATATTGACCCACCAGCTTACTTTAGAGTTCCTGCTTTTCTTGATTTAGTTTCTGAGTCACCTCAATCCACTGCACAAGAATAGAAGATCTGGGATGAATATCTCCCACTAGCTTTAAAAATATTCAGTTAAATATGTTGATGCATAAACAATGTCCATATTCTATGTATAAGCTAGCAGTGCTAATCTAGGAGGAGCGGTAAACTAATGATTACACTTCTGGTACGCTTAAAATATTTCATATTCAGTTGTTTTCTAAGTTATTAGCTTTTGAAAATTTGGACTTTACAGTTTGCCTGTTGTCATTGATAATTTAAAAAACACTGAGACAGTATTTGGGTTTGATTGAACAGGATCTTCTGAACTGAATATTCTTCTGTTTGGAATAATCTGCTCTTTTATTCTCTTGGATACTTGACTGGTGATAATTTTTTTATATCTGTAAAGTACTTACTGGAGAACAGATAATTTTCAAGTGCTGTTGGAATGTGTTTTTAGCAATTGTATTTTCTACGTTAGGTTTATCACATGAAGATGACTTTGAAAAAGAGAACTGAGGAGGCACTAGCAAAGCAAACTAACATGACTGAAGTTAGGTTCTCCATTAACCTTGTATTTATGAGTGATGTGAACGAAACTTGACAATGAATATTGGAAATTGTCATGGTCAGTCAGGCTTTGTTATAATGGATTCAGAGTTGAAGATATATTGACACAAAGGTATACCAGAGCAAACCAAAAGTTTTCACTAAACTTGGTGGTTATTGTTTAATATTGACCATATTGTTGGCAGGCAAACTGAAACCAGAGTCTCATTGGAAAGTGCAGCAAACCATACAGCACACCATACAGCATATTTTTTTTGTATTTTCTCTTAGTATTTCTCAAATTATTTATCAAAATATTTTTTCCAGACCTTTCCTATTTGAAATAAATTTCTCTTTATGTTCCCAGAAATTCTAGCTTGCTGCAATAACATATGGCTTCTCCTGATGAAGTATTTGGGGAAGCCTTTCAAAATATCTACTACTTTTTTCTGAATGGCTGAAGTTTTGAATGCTAACATTGTTAGTGGCCTCAGATGAGGTACAGTAACTTTACTGATTCTGACATCTATGACCAGAAGTTTAAAATTTAAGGTAGTAGTCAAAAAGCATATGGTATCAGTCATAGAGTATGAAGCACAGAGGAAAGTGAAGAATCATGACTGTCATAGTGTGATGAGCAGATACAAGGTATAGGAAAAAGGGGGCAAGGTCATCCCAAAAAAATCTCTTAACTACTTCCCTGTTGAATCAAGCCATAGAGGTGCTCAGATTCCTTCATTGTGTTACTCTAATAACTTTACTGAGTGGCAGCTTAGGCCAACTAAAGCTGCAATTTTCTCCTCCCTGTTCTTGAGTAGAGTTTCTCTCCTCATGCCATGCTGCTTCTCTGCCAACAGAAGTGTTTGTGTGCCCACAGAAAGTGAAATGGATTAAGAAACTGCTTTGGTTATTAGTTATTAGTCACAGATAGACATTTGCATGAGCATGATGGAGTGGGCAGCATGGGGCAAGGACAAATGGCCAAGGGTGGAAGTTAATGAGGCAAGAGAGAAAGTGGAGGGGTGAACAATGAGAACCAGCAGTTCTGTGACAGACTTTTTAATGTTCTACATCCTAAGATGCTGTCACAAGACCACCACATCTTGATCTCATCAGAGTACTTGGAAGAAAATACTGCTGGCACTATGTGAGCTTTATGTTCCTCTGCTTGTCCCACTGTTGGGATCCAGTCAAACAGATGTCCTCTGAAAATGCTAAGTGGACAAAGTATTGCACAAAACAGTGCCAAGGGAGTGTCTCACTGCCTTTTGCCTCACCTAAATAAGCACTCAGCTGAGATGTGGAGGACCAAGATGGAGATGTCCTCTGCTTAACACAGAGCAACTAGATAGAAGGGGTTCTGTGTTTCATATTATCTTTTTGCTACTGATGAAGAATAAATTAAATGTTGCCATACTGGGGACTTTAGCCTGATTCTCAAGTATATATTCAAGTGACTTGATGTACAGAGTCCATATATTGCCTTGATCCCTGGCACAGATAATACATACTTTGTATACAGGCATGCTGCTAAAGAAGGAGAGTGAATGAGAAGGTAGGTACCTGTTTAGGCTTATGAGAGGTTCTGATACCTGTTACGGATCAGAGGAGATCAGATGTGGGTCAGATGTGTGAGCAACCTGGACCTTCCACATTCTACCTGAAACTTTGGTATTTATGGTAGGGATGTGGTCCCCACATAACACTATTTGTATGAGAAGTCTGTTCACAATTGTAACTGTCAAGGAAATAATTTAAATTAAGGCTCTCAGATCTGCAGTCTTCTTTAGTGACTGGTTTAGCTGGCTGCTCCATTTGCATTGTGCCAGGTGAAGTAGTTTACCACCCAACTCTTCTTAGACATTACAATTTAAAAGGGACTTAGCTTGAACCACTTACAAGACTAAGTGGTCCTTAATGTCAATAATAGTTGCAAAAGTGAGATCTAAATTTACAAATGTACAATAAGATGACAATTTCTTGATCTGTTCAGCTTTGCCTGAGAGCTCCAGGAAGTAAACAGCAAACAGAGCTTGTTGGTAATATCCTGCTGAAAAGTTTTACCATTGGAAAATCAAATTTTTTCCCCTCCCTGAACTTGAATTTTTTATATACTCTGATACAAAGCATTTTATACACCCTGATACAAAAATGACAGTTACTTGATCTTCCCAAGAAGGTACTTGTCACTGTTCTTGTAGATGAACTGGAGTATGGGCAGAAGGCAGAAGATCCCAATCACCAGCTTCTGGCATCTCTTTCCTCCTCCAACAGTGGCTGCAGAAGGAACAAGATACCTGTGGCATCCATATTGGGTTTTTTCTGTCTTGACTCAACATGTGGTTTTATTCTTCTAGAAAATATAACACTTTTCAGAGGCTAAGTTTTCCATTTTATATAGCTTTAGTGTCAGAATGTCTGCCATATCTCACACAGTAGCAAAAAGGAATCTATTTTGTTGTAGCTTGTATTACTATATTGATCATTTAGTTAAAATCATATGCAGGGGTCACATGCTTTATGTAATATTGTAGAAATTAATAAACTGGTCAGCTTGACTGTGACCTTAGCTTTAGTTACCCACACTCAACAATCCTAGATCAGGCCAGAAAATCTGAACAGTAAAAAGGCACTTCAACTTAACAGGTATTTTAACATTACAGAATCATTTATTCTCCCACTGAATAATTAGTTTCAGCCCTTCTTATGGTTCCTTACATACTCCTCAGAGTTAAAGCCCTACTTACCACGGTTAGAAATGTTTTTCTGTGCATGGGAATCAGGTAGTGACAATGTTCAGTTAAAATTAAGCATACTGTTACAATGAAGACAAAACCTAGAGGAAGAAAAGAACAAGAAAAGAAAAAGAGAAGAGAAGAGAAGAGAAGAGAAGAGAAGAGAAGAGAAGAGAAGAGAAGAGAAGAGAAGAGAAGAGAA
>JAAGNO010025955.1:0-26202 GCA_033439905.1 Ceryle rudis
TGGTCAAACATGACTTCCCCCGGTAAACCCATGCTGACTGCTCCTAATGACCCTCTTATCCTCAATATGCTTAGAGATATTTGCCTACTTCCTAGTGTTGCACTGATCCATTCTTTCTCCTGCAGCATTTGGGAGATAAAGCTCCCTGTGGCCACAGCAGCTCTTTCTGCATTGGTGATGGCTGGCTTTCGAGCATTTTTCCTTAAGGTCTGTCAAACAAAGCAACTCAATGGCCGTGTTTGTCACTTCTGTTGGTACCCGTCTTTTGTCAGTAATGATCGGCTGTGTGAAGTGCTCTGCTGGTTACAAAAGCAAGACTGCAGAATTGGTGAAGCTTCAGATGTCATTCTCAGCGCTTCAGAACTGGTGGAATTTGTATTTCTATTTTTACACAACCATGTCTGAGGCCTCATAGCCTTTGTAGATGGTGTCACCCTAAGCTATACAGTTGAAACACCTCAGCAATCGTTGTCCTTTCTATTACAAAGAAGGTATTTTCAGGACATGTAACAGATATTATAATGACTGTGGAGGTGCCCACTGCATACCTAGGTCTGGCAGCGCAACCAAACATAAATTATGTGAACACCTCTGGTGAAACTGGCTTCGGGTGTCATCAGTTCTTGGTGAAGCAAGAGAACAGTAAATAATCCAGTGCTCATCTTGCATTTTACCTCTTGAACAGCTTGCACCTTCTCCATGTCTCCTTGGAGCTGCAGGGTTAACCAGGGCAATGGACTGACCCTACACAGGGGTGAGAAGTACAGCTCTGCTGTGCACCTGAGACTGGCCCCAGGGTGGGATGTGAAGAGAAGGATTAAACTGCCAGGTGTAATCAGAGGCAGCATCAGGGCCCCAAAGTATCTGGCTTAAGACATGAGTTACTAGTGTTCAAGGAGGTAAGCAACAAGAAGGTCAAGTATGTAGATGACATGAAGCTATGTAAATTTGTCAGGAGATGAATGACAAGAGTTTTGGAGACACGTAAGAAAGCTGCACTCATCAGCAACAGGAATGCAAATGAAATTCAACATCACTTTTATCAAAGCTGGAGGGAAAATGTTAACTGCATAAATACTTACAAGCTTTGGCTTACTGTACCAGGTCAGGCAAGAGCCCTGGGCACCATGACAGGCATTTCACTGAGGACACAGTGAACAGCTCAGTGCGCGCTCAGTGTTGTTCAGTGGGGAACTATAAGCAGAAGAGCAGACAAGATGTCAGGAGCCATGAAGAGCAGGTTGGAAGTAATGTGGAGAAAGACCCATGCTTCTGCGTAAGCCAGTCCTGCTGTCCCACCCGGCTGCTGCCTCCTCTTGCAGAACAAAGGATCTGAGGAGAGCTGACCATGCATAGAGATGGGTCTGAGTAAACTGTCAGGGTGAAAGTCCCCAAAATCTGGGCATGTACCTGAAAGGCAATGAGTCAGGAGGTGATGGGGAAATTAAAAAAAAAAAAAGGATGTGATAAAAGGCAGTAGAATAATGACTGGCCAAGAAACAGTAGATTAGGAGTCCCTCTTCTTCCAGCCTTTGTGACAGAAGAAAAGGAAACAGATGATGAAAACAGAAAGCTTTGAATTTAGAGCTGATAAGGGGAACACTTTTCATGCAGTGAATAAGCAGACCTGAGGACTGGTTGCCAGAGGAAGTCAGAGAGTTCAAGCAAACAGTGAGGTTTAAAGACAGACTGGGCACACATCTGAGCAATGAGAACATCCAGGTTGATCACAGGCAATGCTAAAAGCATTACTTCCAGGAGGTGAGAGCATCCCATTGTGTAGAAGAAAGACCAAGCTGCTGTCAGGCACTGGGAGAACATGATGTGGTCCTGCTAAATATTGTATTGCCCCTTAGCCCAGATGGGTCTAACCCACCTTTTCTCTATCTCCAAAGTATTGGGCAGAGAGAGGAGGCTGACCTAGGCAGATCACTCCTGCCTGGAAAAATTGCAGCATTATCATTTGCCTAGGAAGATGTCTGACACCAGGCTGCACTGTCTTGCCTTGCGTTGGTTCTGTTCCAGTGTCTGCCTGAAACTGCGTGGAACAGTTGAAGCAGACAGGTCTACCTCACACCTCTGCTGCATTTCTCTACAACTCAGTGGAGCAATGGGTATCATTTTCAGTAAAATACATGGCTAGCTGAGTAGCTAAAGAGCAGTGGAGTCCAGACGTGCTCTCCAGAGTGGGTGAGCTGGGACTGCTGCACTGCTTCCAGTCTGGGTATCTCAGGATGCATTCATTACCTGTGCGTCTGAACCCCCTGGTAGGGGAAGGTCAGAGCCACACAGCAAGAAGGCCTTTTCATGTGGCTGCTTGAAATAATGAAAATTTGGCCTGGTAGTGAAGCCCTCAAGTCAAGAGAATCTTCCATCCTAAACACAGCATAATTTTTGTACCTCCTCCTCCTTGAGCAGCCACAGCCTGGGTACCCATATGGGAGAAACCACACGTGTGACTCTTTCCCATTGAGTTTTTCTTCTGGGGTGCCATATGAATGACCGTTCAAAAGCAGTATTGCACTACTCCATGGCTGCTTGGGAAGCAGGTGAAGAGCATCCTCTGACAACATTGAACCTAAACACATTGAGGGTCTCGAGAGATAGGACCTGGTGGATTCACACTTAAATTACTAAGTACATTCTTAGAAGGAAGAAAAGAGCAACAGAGAGCTCTAACATCAGCCAAAGATCTAACCAGAAAATGTGAGGACTAAAGGAATAAATGAATGAATGAACAGGGACAGCCAGACAAGTGAAAAAAGAAAATACTCTGAAGCACAGAAAAAAGGAGAGACTGAACCTGTGATTCTTTCTTCTCCCGTGGCATGTTACTTCCCCTTTCCCATTGTGAATATGTCAGAAAAGAGCAGACAACTTCAGTAAAACAGAACTGAAAGAGAAAGAGAAGGCAGAAAGGTCCTTGGAAGCTGCTTCACACAGGCAGAGGTGCACCTAGCACCGTCAGTAGTCGCAATTGCACACACAGGGGCCATTGGGTTTTTTTGTCAGGCAGGTTTATTTTACGTTCTAAAATGCATTTCTAATACAATAAAACACTCAAAATGTGCAACGTGCAGTCGTCTGTTGGGTCCCCTCTGCCACTGAATGAGCACAAGAGCAGGGCAGCAAGGGGGAAGCGGAGAAGAAAGGGGGCAGTGGGGAGAAAACGCCACTGGGCTGCAGGGGAGCAGGGTTCCAGCTGTGTCCCACATCTAAGTGTCCCACCAGTGACAGGCTGTGAGAGAGGCCATGAAGGAGGGGCAAAAGGTGGTAGAAAGAAGTGGCACTGAAGCAGGCAATAGCTACTGGCTCAAATATTCACAATAGCTCCAAAGCATCTGTGCTGCCTGCCACCTCACTTGCAGCAGCGAGTCTCATCTTGGCCCAGTACACAGCTTCTTCCCACTCTCCAGGTACAGACCTGTCCTTGGCCTCCTGGTATGTTCATGCCATCCCTAGACCCTCCTGAGAGGTCTGAATGTCACCCATCTCTCTGCAGCATGGCACACAGAGTTTCATCCTCCCATGCAGACTGGGCTTGGTGTCCCTGCTCCCATCAGCACTCAGTTTGATGGATCTTCTCTTTCTGTTTTTCCTCCACTTCCCCCTTCCCGGGCACAGTGACTGCAACCATACCTTCCAGCGCTGGGAAGGCAAGAGACCGTGCCTGAAAGGGAAGAAACAAACATGGGAGGGAGACTGAATGGCACAAGTCTGGGCTTCTCCCTGCTATGGAAGACTTGGAACTACTGCCTGCAGTCATGAGGGTCCATCCCCTCCGAGAGCAGGGAAAACCCCCATCCCACTCTCTGAGACACGTAATGTCTTCTCAGGAAGGCTGGCTGAACACTGTCCTCTGTGGTGTCATGGGCATAAGGAATAACAAAGACAGGACATACTTAATTGAGAGTAAAGAATGCTCTGGGAAATGGTCAGCCATTGTCAGGTTCAGTGATGTGCCAGATTTTAAAACACCTTTTCAGAGAGAAGAATTAAAGACATGAAGGTTTCTGCAAAACGAGATAACAAATTAAAGACAGAAGCACTTTCACATCCTGCTTTAACAAGTGGCTTGCTAGACAATGGAAAAGAGGTAGATCTCAGGGCTCCTGATATCAGTGAAGTATATGGTGACACACAGACAATCAATACCACAAGAAAGATGATATTAGTAAAAGAATGATATGGTAGATGTGACCTCAGCTAAGAGGACTGGGATTTTGTTTCTGTTTCTGTTAACTTTCTGTTAGGCTATAGAGAAACAATAAGCACAAGTCCTCAAAGATTATTTGTGGGACCAATCATTAATGGCACAGAGGGTGTGAGAGTGCTAATGAGTTATGTAGCTGACAAAGTTGAGGAGACTCATTTGGAAGAAAGAGGATGAAAATGTCACCCAAGGCTTAGATATTTTAGGGGAATGAAACAGTAGACTGAATGATGGGGTGAATGAAATGCAACAGTACCAACTGCACGTTGGTAGGTTCAGGAGATCAGAAGAGGAATTTCTAACACGGGGGCAATAGCCCATCAAGGGATACCAGCAGAAAGAAGGAGAGAACAAGAGAAGAGCTATATCTTTTCTCAGTGCAGCTTATCTGCACTCACAAAGGGTGACCCTACTGGGAGACTGTGTAGAGAAGGGCATGAGGACCATCTCTGGATGGAGAACTTGTGCTGCAGCAGAGGAACTTTGCTGACTTGGCCAAGTGAGCCCGTGAGGGCATATACAGATGCTTTGGTGGGGTAAATATCCTGGCTGGATTAGAGCTGTTTAAGCTAACAGCTGGGCACACAGGTACCCTAGTTCCTGCTAGCTGAGGCTTTACGGTTTACACTGTCAAGAGGTTCCTGTCCAGCATTTTGGATCAGGAAGGATCTTGTCCTGAACTTTCACAGTCTAAGAGTCACTCAGAAATGGTAGATTTCTGTCTCAGATTGTCCTTTACCATCAGTGCTGATTAAAGAATGGTGACGAAGAACCAGTCATGAGTCATTCTAGCACTATCCACAGTGGGTTCTTTTAAATGCCCATCCTGCTTCTGTTCTGATGCTGTCTATCTTCAGCCTCCAGCCACCAGGATTTGATAAGAATTTGCATCAATGCTCTGATATCCCTCATCTTCAGCTCAGCGCAGATTCAATGACCCAGCTCTTTCACCAGGGCAAGCCCTCCCAACCTGAGATCACTCTGAGACCCTGGCACCTTCTGCACTTGCAGGGGATTTTCACTGTGGATCCTTTTCAAGAAGCTAAGTAGAAGGCAACTACATCACAGCTACTTGTGGAAGGTGTCGCAGAAACCCTGAAGGGAGAATTTACCATGTAGTTCATTTGCAGAGAAACAGTGTGAAAAGAGTAGAGAAAATGTCTGACTCATTTGCAAATGTTTTTTCAAGTGACATGCTGGGGAGGGATCGCTCCTGGCCTGGTCTTTGGGATCATAAATACAAGGCAGAGTTTTCAGAAGACAAGATACTGGAACAAGCTGAGCAAACAAAGTGCAGTAAGTTGTCAGAAGCAGAAGGCTGAGGTGTGAGGGCTGAGCCAGCAGCAACAGCCGTACATTGAGATCAGCATCTGGGGACCAGCAGGCACTTATATGGAACAGGACACTCAGTTACATCAAAGCATCCATATAAGGAATGAGAGAGAGGACACCTATAAAAACCTGGAAATGAAGCCTCCTTACAGCATGACAATCTCTGGGAGCATAAACAAGTATCTTTACAAAGCTGGGCTGTGATTGTCTCCTAGGGAGTTTTACCCCTCCTCTGAAGTGTCTGCCCCCAGACGAACGTCACAGTTAGCCAGACCTGCCAACGCCCAGGAGACAGCTTTCACTACATGTCCATGACACCCTCATCAGGCTGCCTGAGCCCTGTTCTTCCTCTGGCTGCTGTGTCTCTGAAGCATTCCACTGCTGTCTCTAGGGTACCCGAGGGAAGGTCAAATAAGGACTGGTGTACAGCAAAACCAACAGAAATGGGGTGATGGACACTTACCCTTTTTTGTAGGGCCAGAGCCAGAACAGAGACTGTAAGCAGGAAGAAGAGGGCGAGTGTGAGCCCAAACGTAACCTGCCCACTGAAGATGGTGGGAGGGATGGAGACCTGGGCACCTGTGAGGAAGAACCACAGTTAGGAAGGAGGGGAAGGTTGATTTTGCACTGAGGCAAGGCTAGGACTGCAACAAGACAGGCAAACTGAAAAGGGTGCAGGGAACTGGAAGGAACAACAGGAGGAACTGGTGAAAGCTAAGACGTGATGACAATAAGATAGGATCCAAGGGATCCAAGGGGAGAGGGACGGTGTTAGGTTGAGAGAGCAAGGGACACCAGGGAATTGAATAGGGTGAGAAGAAGGGATCGGTTACAGATCCGCTGGGGACAGTACCTGTGATCTGCAGCTCATACTCGATTGCTCCAAGTCTGCCCTTTGGGCCATACACACTGCATTCCCACGCGCCTATATCGTTTTGTGACACTTGGGCTATTTCCAAGGTACGGCCCGTCTGGAGTCTGTGGCCCTCCAGGTTATGGGAGGTGGCCCCAGCCAGCTTGCTGTTAGTGGTGGCTGATTCAAGGTGCTTCCACTGGAAACGTTCATGTCCCTGGGGGTGTGTGAGGCTGCATTTGAGCAGCAAGTGAGACCCCTCAGAAACTGGTCCTTGGATGCTTGGAGTGACTGCAGCAACGGGAAAAAAAAAAAAGCCTTCAGGAAAGGCTATAGGCAGGTCCACATCTCTTCCTGATCCCTCCTTCTTCTATAGCACCCCTTCTTCACTGCTTCCACTAATTTGTTTGTCTTCCTCAGTCTTAAGAAGGATAATCAATTTACCCAAGAAACCCCCTCCTTTCAGCAGAGTCCAGTGCAGTGCAATGCCCTGATTAGAGACCTTGTTTTCCACCTTGGGGTGGGAATCTTGGGCAGGACCACCTTGGGCAGGGCCAACCCATGCTCACTGCACTGACATGCAGGGAGGTTTATCTGCAAGCAGTGGGGTACCCCAGAGGGGTGATACACCTCCCTGTCTCTCCTCTCACCTGTAACCACTGCCAAGGTGACATCTCTTCTGATTGTCTTCCTGCCAACAGAGACAGCACAATGATACTGCCCTGCGTCATCTGGACCCACCACAGGAAGATGAAGAGGGAAGTTTCTGCTGCTAGAATTCTGGGTGATGTCCCAGCCTTGCAAGTGTTCTCCTGCAAGATGGCTCCAGTGGGCTCTCTCCACATTGATCCCAAAGGCACTGGGAAGGTAGCTCAAGGTGCATGGTAGATCAGCTGCAGAGCCAGCTGCAGCATAGACCACAGGTTTGCTTGGGCCATCGAAACCTGTGCCGGAGAGAAAGGACAATTTGGGGTGATGGCTGGAAAGACATCCACAGGGAGATGACTGGCCTGGGAAGTGAGGAGGTAAGGACAGAGTGGGAGCTGGGAAGTTGGAGCCTGTAGGATTGGTCAGTCACATCAAAGTGAGCAACTTGAGGATGTCGGAGTAGCAATGCAGAGGCTGAGCTCACCTAGAATTTGCAGGTTGTATGTGGCAGAAATGATCTCGTTATCGGAGTATCTGAGCTGGCAGCGCCAGGAACCTGCATCACTCATGGCTGGCCGGAGGATGGAGAGAGCCCCATGCAAGGAGCAGAAGGTGCTGGAGCTGGGGACCAGGCGCCTGTTGTGAAACCAGCACGTCTCCACAAGGCTGGCCTGGTGGCTAGAGTTGCAGTTCAACAAGAGCGGCTCATTTTCTATCACAGGGCTGGGTGGACTGAGGGTTACTGTAAGAAAAAGAAAGTGGGAGTGAGGGGGAAGCTAAGATCACAGAGGGACCACCAACCCATCCTTTTGTGCCCCTCCCATCCTAGTTTTGTCCCTCAGGCAGCCCTGTCTCCAGAGCTGAGAGCAGACAGCAGAAAGCTGTGTGCTTTCAGGAGGCTGCTGCTTGTACTCTAACCTGTCCTGGCAAACATGGCATCCCCATCCCATTCCACCCTTACAATCGCCCTAGTCCTAGAATCAACATTCTTCAGGGTTTCCATCTTCTCCTACCTGTAATGACTCCCAGCTTCACCTGGCAACTCTGGACCTCTGTGTTGTATGTCACCTGTGCCTCGTACAGCCCGGCGTCCTCACTCTGGACCGGGTCGATTCGCAGGGAAAAATTGCCATTGCGTAAGGCAGAGTCCTGGACTGACACCCGGGGCCTCATGGGCAGTGCTGTCTTCCGGAGACCTGAGTACCCCACCTCCAGCACCATATGCGGCTCCTGGAGGGTGCTGGGAGTGGGACAAGTGAGTGTCTCATGCTGGAGGCAAAGGCAAGAGCAAGGGGCGGGGGGGGCAGGAAGGAGGGAATGTGGGGAAGAAGCAAGGGGGCTTAAAGTGTCTCTCACCCTCCCCAGTCCCCCTGCAATCACACAGGTCTGTCTTGGCCCTGGCGTACCTTCCCCCATGCCTCTTCCACAGCACAGTTGTTTTTTCAGGCAGCTGCTTCCACATCTTCCTGGGGCTCAGGTGACAAGGCAGCACAACCGTACTTCCAGCTTTGGCCCACACTTTCTGCTCCCTGCTTTTCCCCTCTGCTGCTCCTGGCAGGATGAGGCCAGCTGTAATGAGATGGAAGGCTGAGCAAAGGATGGGACTCATGGAGCAGAGGGCACTATCTGGCCATCTTTGGTGAGGTGAGAAGAGTGCAGATTCTCCCTCCCAGACCTGTCAGGCACCACGTAACACCCAGACTCAGTTTATTGAGCTCCTCTGCCCTCCCTCACACTTTCACCCCTCTTACCATTGAAAGCCAGCAGACTGAAGGTGAGGAACAGCACCAGGGACACCAGCCTCATGGTGGCATCCAGGAAAGACGAGAGCCTGTGTCTTCCCTCTCGGGTCCGTGCTTGATCAGGTGCAAAGCATTAAGAGATCACCAGAAATAAGGCATGGGCAAAGAAGACATTAAAGTGTGTGGATGAACCGAGGGGGATCACAGGGACGTGTTTGCTCTCAGGCTGCCTCTCTCTGATCAAAGTATTTCCCTCGATGCCCTTATATTGCAGGTGGGCAGCTAATTTTCTCGTATCACTAAGAAGATGCGTCACAACCAAGAAACCAGTATAATTCTGAGGCACCTGACGGCAGAACCGAAGCCAGTGAGAGAGGAGGGAGGGACCAGAGACACTGCTCTAAGCATCTTTTAGTGGAAATACTTTGGGTCGCTGTTGTTTTTCTTACAAGTTTCGCTTCTACATAGACAGTGGAAAAAGTGTAGAAGGCACTTCCCAGCAAGTGCCCTTCATGTTTTTCTTTCATCTATTACCTTTTTTGGTTTGATCTTTCCGCCTCTTACAGATTCTCTCTAATTGATTCAGGGTTTTTGAGAACATGTTGGTCTTTTTTCTAATGTTCATTTTTTGTTGTTGAATTTGCACACACACACACTCACACACACTTTTTTTTTTTTTCCATTCTTTAATGCTGCAAATGTGATGATTTCTTGACTTTTCCTCATTGGCCAGTTTACAGGCAGCATGAGGAAAGGGTCTATGGTGAACTCCAGTCAGGGTACATGTGACCCAACAATCCAGAATCCAGGGGCAGTGTGGGACAAAGCTGAGGTGATCCAAGGAGACAAAGAAGAATATCCAGGAGAAGAAACCAGCACTGAGAAGAGGGGCTGCATGCTGTGGCACTGCAAGGGGTGTAGGAAGTGACCCTCCTCTACCAGCACTGGGGAAAACCCACTCACTCAAGCTCATTCGTTGAGGGGGCTCATCCTAACTGCCATGTAGCTGCTGAGCTTTGCATAGGCCAATATATTTCCATCCATGTGTCTCATCCTGGGGCCCCTTTTGCCTCAGGGAACTCTCACTATTGTGGCTCACACTTTCCAGCAACCCACTGTCTTTGACTCTTTCAGACTTAATCAGCCCTTCATGACAGGTGTCAGACACCCAAGCCCTATGGCAGCTCATTGCTCGAGGGCTGAGCTGGGGCTTTTCCTGGGGGTGAGCAAAGTGAGGTGACTCAGAGTGGCCACTTCACTGTGGAAGGACCCTTACTTGCTCTCTAGTTTTCCTCAGCTCTGAGGCAAAGGTGGAAGATAAAAGAGAGCAAGTGGTATGCCTCACTTCAGCAGCTCCTTGTTGTGCTGACAGGTCTTGTCTCTTTTATCACACATGGCTCTTCAGCCTCCTGAGCGGAGATACTGGTGTACAGAAGCCTGATGCAACCTTGTGTGCCTCGGTGTCCCTGGGGGACTGCTTTGTAGTGGTCCTTCATGTCCTCTGTGTTACACAACCCATGGGATTGCAAGAGAGAAGAGAGGAGAGAAAATGGGGAAGAACTTGTGACAGTTGGCAGGACGTGTTTTTTCCTCACATTCAAGAAAAACAATTTGTGGTGCCCAGTCCAAGCAGAAAGCATCAATCTCTCTTTCCCCTGAATCAGCAGTGTGAGAATGGTGTGAGTGTGTGGGTGGAGAGAGAGAAGGGAGAAGGAACTGTGGTGGGGAGACACGTACAGCACCGCAGCCCGGTGTCATCTTCTCTCCCTCCCCTGGCTTCACCCAACACATTGGGCTCGCTGCTCTTCCCCCCAGTCCCAACCCTCTCTGCACTCTCAGCCTCAGCAATGGAGACAGATGTATTCCCATCCTGCTGCTACTTCCTGAGGTGTGGTCATGAGGGACTAACGTAAAGTGCCAAGAGCTGTTTGGCACTGGGGTGGGGTTTGGGGCCGAGGGGTTATTATGCTGAGTGAGCATGTTGTGAAATGAAGATTTGGGAGGCACTGTTTTACTCAGCACCAGGCTATCTTTAGCAAAGACACCTGTGACGTTCCTTTCTAATGACCCATTTTAAACGCTGACTCCCTTGAATGGCATTTTGTCATCTCCCAGAACAGGACCCTGCCACAGAAATAACAGTGATTGGAGTAAGATCAGCATGGGGGCATCTTCTCAGAACCGCTGGCGTGGGTCTCCTGGGCAGAGGGGCTGCCAGGGACACGCGAGACTCCAGCAGAGACATGAGGAATGAGAGATTGACTACAATGGCAGTAGTCCAGGACAGGGATACAGAAGCCCATCTCTCTAAATCCTCCTTTGTCTGCTTTAGGCATTAGCTAGCTTCAGACAGGTTCCAGACATACCTGCAGCTGTCACCTCGCACATTGTTTTTCTTGTCTCTCTTGGCATCTCTTACGGGTGCAAACTATGCTTACCATGAAAAATCACAATAGAAAACACTATTCTGCAGTGTCATTGAGTTAGTATTGCTGAAGGAATTTTCCGTTGCATTTCCAGATTTCTGTGATACATGCTTTTCTCTGAGTGATTCCACTTTCATGTTTTGGTCCTTGCAGCTTGAAGTCTAAAGCTAGTCGCAATCTTCTGCTTCATGATGACTTTTTGAGGTCATCTATAATTTATTTGCAGGCTTTACTTGACCTAAGAAATTGTGCTGTGACTTGAAGACTGGGTTATCAGCTGGGCAACTTGAGATCAGCTGGTCTGTGCATCCCTGAGATCGAACAGTTACCAAAAGGACCTAATGTAAAACATCCTGATTGCTGTTTGCAAACATAACAAGCAAAAAGAGTCTACTTACTAATAAGAGATAACTAATAACTTTGTGGTGAGGGACTGTAAACAGAAACAGCCACGCCTGGGGAGACAGAAAGACAGATCTGACGGGGGATGTAGTGTGGGCAAAAGTTGCTGGGCAGGTTGGTACCTGGACAGGTACCTTGGACAAGCAATGAGGTTTCCATGGGTTAGACTGGGATTAACTGTAAGACTTCTGGCACTGACTTGGAAGCTCAGAGGGAAAATAGATCTGATCTCAGCTCCAGAGGTGAAGTAGTGGAGCTGCCCTTCTCTGGGCACCCAGGATAGATGCACTCAGGACACCTTGCAGCTGCAGGAAGGGTAAAGTCTCAGAACCCTGAACCCGAAAGAACTGGTGCCCATGGCTGGGCAGGCTATGTGTGATACACACGATGAGAAAATAGGCACCACTGAGGTACAGGGATGCAAGCCACTCTTCCCCACAAAGGCCTGTGATGGGTTCTACCAAGGCACCCAAGGCACCAACCCGAGATATATTCTGTGTATGAAATTGCTTAGCTTTTCTAAGTCCAGGGTGGGTACCAAATGTGCTTCTTTTCTTGCAGGAGGAAGTGTTGTCCCTCTGTGCTGTCTGGAAGCAGCATGTTAGCTTCCCAGGGCCACAGTACACCATGTGTCAGAGAGTCATCTTGGAGGAGGAACCCATTTATCTGAGGTGACAGATCCCAAAAAGAGGTGAGGAGAAGAGGATTAGAAAAGAGAAAGTTCACATCTCACAGTAGATCTGGGCAAACCAAAATGTTGCTCTGTAGAAATGGCAGAAGGAGGAAGAAAGAATGGCTGGCTGACTGACATTTATTGGGAGGCTCTTTTGAAAAGGCCATTTTTAGAGGATTTGCTGAATGGGCAGTGCCTGAGTCACCACAGGTCTCTGATGTGGAGCTGAGGAGAGTCTAGCGGTGGCCTGCTTCCCAGAATCCCATGGGATTGCTTTTAAGAAAACATGGTTTTAAGGAGTCTTTGGACAAATCTGCAGCTTCTTTTTTTTACAGTGCTAAAAGGCAAGAAATCTTTGTATGACAGCCATCAGCAGATAGCTAATATCCCAGAGAAACCTGAATAAGAAAGTCAGGAACAACACTGGGGGTGCTGACTGAAGCTGTGAGCTGCATTTCTGCTAAAAAGCCCCAGTGATTTAATCACTGAGGAGATTTTGCAGCATTCATGGGTATATTTGGCAGCTAGTATCTTGTATCTGGCCAGTATTAGCTGTAGAGAAGTAACTGTTCTCTTTCAAAAGGCCACCAGATCCTGCCTGGGAGAGAGGTGGGATACTGCAGGATCCTCTTTGGACATCCACAACTAACTCTGGAGGTCATGATGGGTATCGGTACCTTGGCCAATATCTAGTTAGATGATGTCTTTGATGCCACAGGATGTCTTTGATGCCACAGCCTCTGTGTTTTGCAACACGGAGGGTGAGGTGAATTGACTACAAAAATCCTTGCAAACAAACTACGTTACAGTTTGACTCACATCTCACTGCAGCATTTGTGCCATGCTTTTAATCCAGTAGAAGAATATGTAACAGCCTCCCAAATGTCCCAGGGCTGCAGGGAGTTTTCTCAGGAGTAACGAGGTACCCAGGACCCCAACACATGCAAGAGATGGGAGAAGCATGCCAGGTGTGAGGAGAAAGCTCTCAACTGCAGTGTCCTGATGCTGAGGTGAAGGAGTTAGGCACTGGCCCAATGTGCCATGTGTCACTGAGTGACTGGGGCAGTAGCAGCATGGTCCTAAAAGATTCCCTTGATTCAGGTATGGGCTGAAAGGAGCTGAGGAGTGCTCTGAGAGGAGATGAACCCTGGTCTGAGAATGGAACTCCCAAGATGTGGTTCTCTTAGGGGTAGCCAGAGAGAAAGAGTCTGACCTTCTGCAGAGTCCTTGGGCCCTGGAGGGCTGGAAGCTACAGTGCCAACAGCAGAGCTGGATGGCAGACTAGTGCTGGACATCAGGGGCAGGTCAGAAAGCGGGTGAGCACTGGCAGAAATGGCTGGCAAAGAAGACCTCTGAAAGAGCTGTCAGCACCAAGACTCATGTTAGGAGTGGTGTCAGGAACGGGCTGAGAGGATGATGCTGGGACACGTAGTGAAACCAGAGTACTCACATTCCCACAACAGATTACTCATAAGCCCCTTCTTAGCTGTGGCTTCTTCAGTTTGCCAGTGTCTAGATAGTTTTGCGAGGAGACTGTATGACTGCTTTTCCTGAGAAAAAGCCTGGGGGATCTCCAGACCAGATGTGGGTTGTGTCTGCTGTGAAAAACCTTCCAGCAGCTGATCCGGGGGAATATCAATGGTCTCCTGGGTGCCGAGAGAGATATGCTGATCCACACATGCCGTGCTCAGATCCCCATTGCTGCAGTTACTCTCAACTGACAATACGTATATCCCCTCAAAAACTGCCACAGAAGGATGTGCCTTCTGCTCATGGGGCTCAAATCCTCTCTATGTCTTCCTCTTGGCAGCAGCATGGATCTCTCTGACACAGAAGAGGCACCTTAGACTTGTTTCAGAAGCTGGGGGATGAGCATTGCACAGGACACAGAGAGGTCTGGCTCTAGGCTTAGTTGCACATGTCTTCAGGAACTGTGAAATGTAGATCTGGTCCATGTGCTGTGTTTTCTCAGTACATCAGGGCAAGAGAACATGAGCCCATATCTTATGATACTCTGGAGCTCTGTAAACTGCAGACAAATACTTACAAATAAAGCATATGTTATTTCCTTCTTAGTGGGAAAAATAGAGGTAAAAAAAAAGTAGAGGGTAACTAAAGGAAGATGTGACACTATGGGAAATCATTTGCAGAAGAATACAGTCTCTGGGAAGGTTCGTGTGGATAATGGCACAGCAAGGGAGGGGACAGCAGCACTCCAGAATACTCATGAAGAGAATAAAATCTCTGATTTGGTGATGCCCAATCATTTTGCTTTGAACAAAGACTGCTAGAGAGGGAGATGGTGCATTTTTAAACTGAAAGGGCTCATTGAAAATCAAAATGGATTTATTTCTTTATAGTTTAGTTTTCAGCTGGATCAATTTTCTGATGCTCATCAGTGTTGACAAAAGACAGGCAGCAGGAGAGGTGAAAGGGAAGATGGGATTTCCCCTTTCTGCAACACTACACATTTATGCTGGATTAACACGATTGTGTGACAGACTGCAATTCAGAGTGCGGTGGCAGCTGATTTGTTCTTGCAATTTTCTCTCCATTTGGCACTCATGGCAGGCAGCAGCCTGCATCATTTTGTAAACTAGCTTCTACTGCTCCACTAAATAAAAATGCAAAATCAAATAAACCCACTTGTTAGTCACAGCATCACAGGAAGATTCATGTGGGAAGGGATCTCTGGGGTCTCTACTCCACCATTCTGCTCCCAGTAGCATGATTCTCAAACTAGATTGGGTTGCTCAGAGCCTGGGCCGGGCAAATCGTGAATACCTCCAGTAGTGGAGACTCTCCTGCCTCTCTGAAAACCTGTTCCACCGTGAAACACCTTTGTCCTTGTGTTCTGTAGTAACTTCATTCATTGCAACCTGTGCTACTTGTCTCATGCCTTTTCTCTGCCCTCCTCTGGGAGAAGTCTGGCTCTATCTTCTTTCTAGCCACCTTTGGGCAGTAGCAGGCAGCAGTTAGCTCCTCCTTCTTCTTCAGGCTGAACAGATGTCCCTTGTCAAGCATCATGTCCTCCACCCTCCAGCCATCTTAGGGCCTTTTGCTGGACTTGCTCCAGTATATCAATGTCCCACTGTATGGCAGATGTGGCTTTTCATGTGACATGAAGACAGGATTAATCCCGTCTTGCCGAGCCCTTGATAATGAAGCCTGGCATTTGGCTAGCCTTCTGCACTCCAGAGAGACACTGATGGCTCTGGAGCTGCCTCCATTCTCATCATGATGGCTATAATTACGGCACCTACCACAAGCTTTGATGGTGTCAGGGCTGACTCTTAGTTACCCTCAAAGGGGGCTGGGATCAAAAAGATCAAACTGTATTTCTGTGTAAAGGGGCTTTAAAATTCTCAATAAGGGGTGGGACCTCCTTTGTCATGATGAGGACTGGGAGACATCTGGGATCCCAAGGTGGAGATCCAACTAACTAAATATTAGGAAGCTCCACCAGGAGTTGGTGACTGAGATGCAATTGAGGCCACATGGGAAAAACATGGGTTTAAGTTCAATTTTGTTGTTGTTGTTGTTGTTTGGTGCTGTTTATAATTTTTCTTGGTTCTAAGAAGTTTCTGTTTGCAGATGTCAGGTCCTGTTCTCCAGGAGGTGAGCAGGCCACACTGAGCAGTGTTCTCTCCACTGTAACAGGCTTCTCTGCCAGGTTTTTCTCAGAAAGCCACAAAAGACCAAAGGACCCTCTCTAGCTGTACAACGTGCCTAAGAACAGAAGATAAAGCAGCTTATGTTTCTGTGTCCTATATAAAGACTTCAGACACCTTGTTGGTGAGATGAAAGTGTCCTAGGGACTCTGTGAGCTTCCAGTGCTAGGCTGCCACATGATTTGTTCAACATCCAACTGCTTTCTGATGTCCATGGCTATCTTGTGCTGCCAGAATGTGGTTAGGAGAGCTTCACAGCTCTGCAGGTGTGACTGTGTCTTCTGGCATGGTGCACACTTTGTATTTGCCAAGGTTAATGGAAAGCAACTGCCTCTTAAGACCCCTGGTAAAATCATACTTAAAATTAAAACATAAGGTTATATATTGAGGAACAAAGAATGTAGATCACGCTTCCAGAACAGAATACAGTATCCTGGGAAGACATGACTCCAGGGAAGAAGACACATGAGAACATGCTGTAAAATATGGACTCTCAAAGAGTGAACAGATTGTGTTACCTCTGTTTAACAGTACAAGGTACTGGAATGTGTCCATGATTCAAAAAAAGGACGTGGAAAAATGAAAAAGGACTTAGAAGAGGGGTACAAAAAAACCCTGACTTGGGGTCTGGAGATCTTGCTTACAAATGGACAGAACTTGAGGTGTTTTATCTATTTTACCTAATCCGAAGGAAATTGCGGTGAGCTCAGGCAGTGATTTTACTGCAGACAAAATTAAATTCATTTTACATGTCACAAAGAAGGTAGAATTATTGTTAGAGGATGTTATAGAGACCAGGACTATATATTACGTCAAATAGGGATTAAGTAATTTGTGGAGGATCACTTCTTCACTGGCTACTGAATATGATGGTCTGGGTACGAATGCCAGCTCAGGATGTCCTTTACTCTTGTTTACAGGAAGCTTCTATATGATGTCTTGATTCCCAGAGCCTTTCTCTGGGGTCTTGTATCAGCCATATCAGAGCACTAAACCAGAGAGACCTTTGGTATAACCATTTTACACTCTTACATTTACAATCTATCTTTGATATTTTCTCCCCATGAGGAGAGATGTGAAGCAGAGGCAGGTTCTCTACTCAAGCAGAGGTGCATAAGGATGACTGGTGGCTCACAAAATTAAAACCAAAATCTGTCTGGAAACGAGGTACATATTTTTCACAGCAAGGCTCTGACGTGGAAAGAACTCTTGTGGTGGCCTCTTCATTGGCTACAGACTGTTGATATGAAAAATCATAGAATGGCTTGAGTTGGAAGGGACCTTAAAAATCATCTAGTTCCAACCAAAGTGGTTGACGGACTCCTCTTGCTCAGCCCTAGAATCTCAAGTTCTCTGCAGGAACAAAGAGTCAAGCCAGCTGATTACCATCATGAGAATAAACCACTATCTGTTCATAATTCCCCAGGCTTTTCCTTTACTCACAGACCTGACTGGAGGTCTTCCCTGAGAGTGCATGTGGGCCCTTTTTAGGACACAGGAAAAAAGCCAGCTGGTCTTGCTCTGCAAGAAAATTCCAGCACAGGGCTGGGAAACAGCAGAGGAGCATGACTGCTGAGCTGAGGCACATAACCCACAGGGAAAAGGAAAGAAAAGTCTCCTGGACTCAAATGAACTGAGGCGGTGGTGGCATGTGGGTGTGGGGATTTTCCCCCAGACTTTAGCAGGGGCCTGCTGTTTTTAACTTAGCTACAGGTGGTCAGAGGGCTCACTTGTTCCAGGCTTAAAGGAGATATAGGGGTTTGGCCTTTGTTTTAATTTTTTAATTATTATTATTTATTTATTACTATACTTTTCTTCTCTGTGTTGCTTATTGAGTCAAAATAAAAGTCATGCTGAAAAAAGTGGTAAACTCAAGGTTCTGTGTGTCCTCTGTCTGAACTGTAAGACCAGATGAACTTGCGCAGAGGAGGAAGTACAGACAAAATGAACGGTCCAGTCATGAACCAAAGGTAAATTTCAGAAGCCTTAACAATGGAAAAGAGAGCTACAGTTAAAATACTGTCTCAAGACTATTCAAAAGAATAAAAAACCCCAAAACCAAGATAACAGCATTTCCTACCCTCGTCTGTGAAAACGAAATGTTTAGGGTGGATATAAACAAACAGAGAACTCCTCTAAATGAAGGGGCATGCTCACTGAAGGAGCATGAGGGTGGGATTCCTCCTTACAGCTGCTCTCACAAGGAAGCTGATCCAAGAGACTCTCTTCCAAGTTTGCTTTCCTGTCTCAATACCACTGGAAGTGATTGCCCCTGGCTCCACAATCACCCTCTCATGCACAGTTTGTCATAATATGAATCTTCATGGGACCATAAGTCAGACCAATGTCGATATTAAGTTTAAAAGGAGGAGGAGAAGAAAAGGTGGGTGTGTAATGAAAATAAGGAATAACTCAGATGACTCCATGGCATGTTCCTACAGGCAGCTGCCCTAGCACAACTGAATGAATGAGAAGCTGCTGAGGAGTGGAAAGAAAACATCTAAGATGCCATTGCTGTCACATAGAATTACACTCTGGATGGTTGGTTGATACTTGTAAATGGCTCTGGGAGAAGTGGACTACCCAAGGAGTGTCTTAAACCCAGCTGACAGTGAAGCACTGACAGATTTAAGATACTTGGGTGTTGTGGTTTGAACCCGTCCAGCAGCCAAACCCCACAGAGCCACTTGCTCACCTTCCCGAATCCCCGGTGAATGGGGGTGAGAAATGGAGGGGTAGAGGTAAGGAGACTTGTAGGTTGAGATAAAAACAAGTTAATAATTAATATAAAATAAAAGTAAAGTAATAATGCTAATAGCAATAATAATTGCATATACAAATGAGCAATGCACAATGCAATTGCTCAAGACCTGCTGACCAAAGCCCAGCCCAGCCCTGGCTACCAATCCTGCAGGAGAGAAAGTTCCTAAACTGTAATCCCAGAAGAGAGAGACAGCGTCCCAGCCAACTGTCATCTATCCACTGAACTCGATGTTGTATGATATGGAATACTCACTGGCCAGTTTGGGTCTGTTGCTCTGTCTGTGCTCCCTCCCAGCTTCTGGTGCACCTACACACTAGCAAGACATGGGAAGTTGAAAAGTCCTGAATTTCTTAGCGACATCTGGAAACATCAGTATCTTATCAGTATTCTTCTCATACTGAATCTCACCCTGAATCCAAGCCACAGCACTATTCTAGCTACTAGGAAGAAAAAGTTAGCTCCATTCTAGCCAAAACCAAGGACACTAGGCAATTGCTGTGTTTGCCCAGAGACTTGTGGACCTGCCAGCTAAACCCATAAGTTTGTTTTCCCAAGAAAACTCTGTAACTGACAACTGTAAAACAGGTCCTCCAAAAAGGGGCAGTGATATCAGTTACTGGTTCTGCTGTTGGTCATTCAGTATACATTATTGATAACCAACTGGAGTTGTAGACAACGAGGAAAACAAACCTCTAACTTCCTAAGGAGGGACACTCGAACATCAAGGCTCTACCTAGGAGATCCAATAAGGGAGGGAATGCTACTGGGAAAGGGTCCAGAATCAGCTACACAGCTGAGAAGAATGTAAGTAGTGCGAATGTGTATGTGCCTTTCTAGTGGAGGGCCCCTAGACCTGCCTTGGACTCTCTAGGCAAAGGACCGTTTCTCCTAGAAGCCGGAGAAACACCTCCGTGTGTTCCAATCAACCTGTGGGCACCCAGCCAAGACAAATCTGATGCTGACTGACCACACAGGGACTTCTCAGTTCTCCGGGT
Organism: Ceryle rudis; assembly: GCA_033439905.1. Lineage (NCBI taxonomy): Eukaryota > Metazoa > Chordata > Aves > Coraciiformes > Cerylidae > Ceryle > Ceryle rudis. The sequence goes on from JAAGNO010025955.1 coordinate 19,720, forward strand.
TTATGCTAGGCTTCTTACAACACCAGCAGCGTGATCAGAGCCATTTTTGGTTCCTCCACTCTGAGAAAGCTCACAGCGTGTTCTGTGCCTGGCATTTTGGGAACAGAGAAACTCAGATGAAGATGGCTCGCTACTTTTCAGTAAAGTATTCACAGACATGTCCAGTCTGGTGCCACAAGGGTGGCACAGGAAAGTTGTAGACACCTATGCTTAAAGGACTCCAGCAATTCCTCTCCCAGTGATAAGCCTGTTCAAGAGGATCAAGAAAGGTGACATAAGTAAGGTGCACCCTCCAAGCTGAAAGAGGTATCGGTTTGAACTAGATTTGCTTGTGCTGCCTATTCTCCCAGAGTGATGCTCTTTTTCAGCACAAGCAGAGGTCTTGAAAGAAAATATTGGGACTTGGCCTCTGTGTCCCAGATGAAGCAGAAGGGCTGAGTCCTCCTGGAGTCTTCAGCAATAAAAGCACATCATACAGCACTGAGATGTTCTGCCATATAGCAAGTAGAGCACTGCAGGTGTCACCACTATATCCCAATTCCATGACAGCTGTCTTCCTTCTTGTCTGCAGTTTGGGATTCCACCATCTACCTGTAGGATTTTCAACCTTGGAAGTAAAAGCAAAAGCAGCACTGGGGAATACCAGGAACATCTATAGGAATCCTGCCACAGATGGGAGACCTTAAGTCAGGATTTGATCTGGAAACCCTTTAAAATGTAGAGAAACTGAGATGGAAGACAATCCTCTCCCAATGAGGAACTGCAGTCAACATGGCACACTGCTAGCAGTGCTCTACAAGAATAGTTATTTCTACGGCTATGGAAAGGGATTCACAGATCATGAAGCAGTCTGTATTGTCTTTAATTATGAGCAAAACCTCATGCATCATTTGAATTACAAGGATGGCTTTCCCAAACTTCCCTACTGAATCTTCTGTGAAATTTACCTTGTGGACAATTGGCAAATTCCCAGCTCAAACCTGGGCCCTCATCTACCATGCTGCTATTCTGGGAGCACAGGAGGTTTGTTGGAACCATATACAACAGCCTCAGCTGTTTTCAAGACTGGATCTGACATAGGAAAAAATTAGAAGTACCAACCAAGAAATTGTCCTTGACACAGAGAAACAACAACTCTCTCTAAGTTTCTGTTGTGCTTATAGATGAGTTTACCGAAGTGCTACCTGAGCACATGCATGTGGAGTGCTGTCCAGCAAAATCCCTTTTGTGAAGTCATTTGGATGTGCAACAACAGAAAAGCTGCTAAAGGATGCTTCAGATAAGGGTCTTTGAAAATTTTCATTACAAACTATGCAGCCTAATAAATGCATCTTGAAATGATGGTTGAATTGCTGTAAGACCTGGGAAAGTCTAAGATATGACTCGACCTGAGCTGCCAGAGAGGTATTGGCAGACATGTAATCACAGACCTCCGGAATCTGACTATTTTTGTTACATCTTACAGCCTTTACTGGTTTTAGGATCTTCCATCTTGGGTGCGTGAAGCTCCAGAAACATTTCAGATTTAGGAATAAAATTCTTAATTGCAGGACATGTGGCCAAACACCCTGCTGACATGACACCTCTTCATGGTGACTAAATTGAGAATAAAGCATCCTGAACCCCACCAGGTTATAAGAAACATTCAGCTGGACTTCTTAAGACAAAATGTTTAAGATATACGGTAGAAAACGGGAGCGATAAATGTCATTATAAAAACCACAGTGATCTGCAGAACGTGTGGCTCCTGCAGCACCTCTGTGACAAGTAGCATCCGCTAGATATCACCCAGAGTACATACATGGGTCACATGTTCTTCTATCCTCTTTAATGGGTGTTTGCAGCAAGTCACCCAGTCATCTGCCATAGTCTCCCTGCACAGGTACATCTGACAAGGTGAAGCTTGTCTGCTCTGATATTCAAGTTCTCTGAAGCTCAGCTAAGTATCTGCTCTTGTGCACAGATACTTCCAGCTGGGACTCAGGCTTCCTGAACAGCCTGAGATGGGAAAGCATCCTTTTCTGTGTCTGATAGAAAATGCCTCCCACAGGAGCGAAGCTGTACCTGATGGCACCACGCTTGATCCATAAGCCATCTTGTGTTGTTCTGACCCTTGAATACTAACACCTTAGGTCTCTCCCCACTCCTGTCACTCTCCATGTTTTGCTAAAACTGTAAAAGGTCACCAGGAACTAAACCCCAAATTCATCCACTTGATACACAGTTCTCCAGTCCTGTCCATCTGCAATGTCCCCAGTCTGAGCCCACACATGTAAACACAGACTTCTTCCCCGAGAAAACACACACACTGGATCAGCCAGGAGCATGTCTGTCTTTAACTCTGCTCTTGAAATAAATGAGAGAGGTGGGAGGGAAAAGTACATGGGCTTCTTCAGGATCTGGGAAGGCAAGTTGTTTCAGTTTCCCATATGGCATATAGGAAGCAGCTGAGCAGTGTGTCTCCTAACCAGAGGGACTAAAGAAGCCCCTGATCCCAGAGGAATGGGTTAGGGAGGGAACAATACATCTTCACTATAATTTTGAAGCTAATGCAACAGGGTGATTATAGACTTTACTGAAGCAAGAAGGGTTTTCCTCCCAGACCAGCAGCAGCTGGAGGACTCACTTTTTTCAGGTCTGGAGGAGGTTTCATAATTCTGCCCGTGTGATGGTTTTGACTATACTGGTCTTGTTTTGTTTATTGGTTTAATGCTGTGGAAGATCGAAGAGTCAGTTCAGAGGTGGTCATTTGCCCTAGGGTTGACACCTATAAAGATGCAAAAAGCATTTGTTTCTGTACTCAGCACTTAAAACTGTCTTCAGACTCAGCTCAAACTTTCCATGGCAAGCCTCTATTTCTTCATATAACTCAGAAAGATATAGATGGGAAAGGACCTCTGGAGTTCTCTATCTCAACCCCCTTGGTTGCAGCAGAGCTGACTCCAAAGCTAGATCAAGTTGCACTGCTTAACCAGAAGCATTAATTGGTTTATTCAATCAACATGGAGTTCAGCTGCCTCCTTGCATGTTTGCCATCTGCGGCTCATGACTGCAGGCCAAGCCATCCTCTTCAGGAGTCTACACAGTCATCCAGCAAGGAGCAGCTCGCATCCCACCAGTGCTGCCCTGGCAGGCCTGGCACTCTCCACCACAGCCACAGGCTTCATGAGGTGAGCTCGCTGCCCTGCTGGGTCCAGGTCCCAACTGTCCAGCAGTTATCCAACTAGACGTTGCTTATGAATTTAGTTAGGCCTTTTGATTAGTCTAGGAACCTTTAATCAAGAACTGGCTGCCCTTGAAGAAGGGGCAGTCTGCAAAACATATAAATCAAATGGAATTACAGATTATATTGGTTTTATGTAGTTTTGTACTGTCAGCTAAACAACAACTAGTGCTCTCCTTAAGTGAACTGCCTACTTTATAATACTAAAAATCACTCCCATAGGTCAAAAAGATCCTTGCCCAGGTGAAGAACCTTCCCCTGAGCATGCAAGTAGTGGAAGTATGGAGTCAGCAGTATTGTAATTGTATGCAAATTACTAACCAATCATCATAAAGAGGGTGGGCTTGTAAATTACTAACTTTGTAATAAATACAACACACAGAGTTTTGATTGGTGTGCCTGATTTGTGGGAAATCACCAAAGACCCAGGCTTGCGCAACGCTGAAATAAATCAGCAGTGTCTCTCCTGAGAGTGTGAGAGTTGGACTTACCGCACACGGGCAACGAATCCGCTTTTTTGGACAACAGTTTTCTCGTGACCCAGATGGGACAGCTATAAAGCCTTGCCAGGATCATCTTGCCAGCTGCTGGTGGGAAGAAGCTGCTCTTCAGACTCCAAGTGCCCACCGACCTGTTGCTCGGAGGATTCTCTGAGTAATCTCCCCGTCCAGAGTGAGTAAGTGACCCAAAGGTGCAACTCATGATAAAGAGACATTGCATAACGTAATAATAGGCAAAGGTACTTTCTAAACCTTGTGCATGTGGCAAAGGTCTTGGTAAAGGTATCGGCAAAGGTCTTGGTAAAGGTATCGGTGAAGGTTTTTTCTAAGCTTTCTGCATGTTTGGACAGTGACAACTGGAGTGCATGAAAGCATGAAGGCTTGGATAGCAAGAACATTCTTTGTGGGTAACAGTATGGGAGCAGGACATGGGGTAGGACAACCTGCAGAGGTTTCCCCTTGTTCCCCATTAGGATACATCCTGAAACACTGGAATAGGTTTGGTGGGGATCCTCTAACAAAGGAAAAGTTAAGGGAATATTGCACTCAGTGGTGGCCAAAATGCAAATTGGAGGATGAGGAAAAATGGCCAGAAATGGGGTCTTTGACTTATAATACAATTCTGCAGCTTAAGTTGTTTTGCAGAAAGCAGAATGAAAGGGACAAAATCCCATACATGGGTTTGTTTTTTGCTTTAAGAAATGATCGTGAAACAAGGAAGAAATAGCAATTGTTGGTATCTGATTCAAATGTGTTACTGATGATGGAGGAGGTAAAGAAATTGACTCAATATTTTTCTGCTTGTAGTACTGGGGAAAATTCTTTTGAAAATAGAGGATGAGAAAGAGGATGTCTAATTGTTGGTTGGTCCGGATAGAGATCAGGATGGTGTCGGTGGTAGGGAAAGGAGAGTGGAAAAGCTTAGTCGCATTGCAAGCAGAACCCAGGCAAAACAGAACCCTGTGATTCAGGCTCCACTGTGCCAGGCAGGGAGATCAGATGGGGAGCCTGTATTTGTGAAAGTTCCTCTTTCAACTTCAGATTTAATGAACTGGAAGGATTATGCAGGGTCTTATTGGGAAAATCCAGAGACAATGTATCGGTCTTTTAAACTGATAGTTGAAAATCATATTCCAGACTGGAAAGATGTGCAGGTATTGCTAAATGCTTTGTTTCAGCCTGAAGAAAAGGAATGGTGCTGGAAAAAGCTTGTCAGGGGAATGAGAGACTATGAGGCTAATAAAGTGACTTTTACTACTGTGCTTGTGGGACAGTCAGCACCAGATAGAAGAAGAAAGCTGCAGAAAGTAGATGGCATGTCAGAAATGCCTATATCTCAGTGAGTAGAGATTGCGTATGAAGTATACAACAGGGAAGAATGGGAGAAGGAGAAACGGAAAGAGAAATTGCAGGACAGAAAGCAAAATACTGCAATTTTAGCAGCTGCCTTTGCCCAAGCACAGATTTCCTCTCAGGGAAGAGGTTTCCTGAGAGGGTGAGGGCACTGAAGGGGGTGAGGAGCAGGAGGAAATATGGGAAACAGAACACCTCTGGAAAAGGATCAATATGTGATTTGCAAGAGGAAGGGACATAGGAAAAGTGAATGCTCAAAGAGACAACCAGTTAAGTGGACACCCCCATCCATACCTGTTCCAGAGGCAGATTTGGTTATGATTGGTACGGGAGATTTGGACTGACAGGGGCCAGGTATTGAGAAATTAGGTTCCCCAGCCAAACCCCTGGTTACAGTTAAGCTGGGGAATAAGACAGTTAAGTTTTCAGTCCATACAGGGGCAACATATTCTGTATTGTTGTAAAGGACATATAAGCAAATTTTCTATGCCAGTAATTGGTGCCACAGGAAAAGAGGAGGTCAGACCTTTTTTTTTTCAACCAATTAAGTGTGAAATTGGGTATAAAATACTTACCCGTGACTTTCTGTATATGCCAGAACGCCCGTTACCCCTGACAGGAAGTGATTTGTTAAATGAGTTGGGAGCAAAAATAACTTTTGATCAGGACAAAATTTGAGTACCTATTCTGCACAAGTACCTATGTTACAGGAATTATCAGAAACAAAAGATGCTGGAAATAAAGGAAGCCAGACTGAAGTTTCCTCTGAAACCTTGAATGCAGTGATCCCTATTGTCCGGGCAAATGAGAAACCTGGAGGAGCCAAATCGACAGAACCAGGGAGAGTGGAATTAAAGCCAGGAGTGAAGCCAGTAAGAGAAAACCAGTACCATTTGAAATTGGAGGCCCACGAAGGACTGGAGCCTATAATTAATAATTTTCTAAAACACGGACTGTTATGAGAATGTCAATCAGAATATAATACTCCAATTCTGCCTGGTAAAAAGCCATATTCCTAGGAATACTGTTTAGTACAGGACCCGAGAGCTATCAATCAAACAGTGACTGAACTACAGCCAGTGGTGCCCAATCCTTACACATTGTTAACAACAATAGGAAGAGGATGGGAAAAAAGGAAATCTCCAGTGCTGCTCAGCTGTCAGGACAAGCATGGCTAGAAGCTTGGAGGATGGGCCATTAGACGCAAGGAGGGGACAGTTGAGGGAGTCAGGCCCCCAGCTGATGAGGTTTATAGATGGTCACAAGAATTAACTTAATTAATTAATTAAGAGTTGGGGTTGTTCAGTCTAGAAAAGAGAAGGCTCTGGGCAGACCTTATTGTGGCCTCCCAGTATCTTAAGGGGGCTACAGGAAAGCTGGGGAGGGACTTTTTAGGCTGTCGGGCAG
>JAAGNO010025956.1:0-21978 GCA_033439905.1 Ceryle rudis
TCCTTCCTTCCTTCCTTCCTTCCTTCCTTCCTTCCTTCCTTCCTTCCTTCCTTCCTTCCTTCCTTCCTTCCTTCCCCATTCCCTCTCTCCCTCTGCCCCTGTGGTGTGCTGACACAGGTACCAGTTGCTGGAGGCCCATGGTGAGATGACCCACTGTGAGTTTGGCTTCATTTTATGTGTTGATACCTGGAATGGCATCTGCAGGCTGCTGACACACTGCCCTCTCTTTAGCAAGGGCTACAGGTGCCAAAGATCTATAGTGCAGTCAGAAGGGGAAGAGCAATTGTGGTGCAGCTGGGAAAATCTCCGTTTCTTGCTTCTCACTTGCAGAAACATTGGTTCCCAGAAAAGAACACAGGGTCTAGCAAGTTATTGGAGTTTATATCCTACAGCTTGTGACGGGCAGGACTTGAAAACATACAGAAATTTTGGCAAAAAAAAAGGAGGAAAGGTGCCATGCCAAGATTTTGCATCATACCCCCTCTCCTACTGCTTTTTTAAAACTACTTTCTTTTTATGAGGCTGGGAAGGTAACAACCACCTCTTTCTTTCTGTTTGATTTTCTGTTTTGTTTTGTTGTTTGTTGGTTTGGGTTTTTTTTTTTTATTTTATTTTTTATTTGTTTTAGATTGTGCCTATCCCCAGTGAAGGAAAAAATTTGCTGTGCTCTTTTTTTACTTCTTCTTTTTTTTTTTTGTAGCTCATATGAGTTTCACAGGCTCTGACTTTTGTCCAGTAGACCAGCTACACTTTTCATGGCCAGGGGAAGAGAGATGTCAGAGAACATGACTGACTCTGTTGGAGCTGGTAGTGGCATATAGTAGAGGGCAGTCACTGAAACTCTGTGGCTTCTCTGGTCCAGTTACCAGCCCTGCATGACATTTGTTCACCACCTAGCAATGTTTCAATAGCTTGCACTGAATTTATTTACTGGTGGGTGTCCCAGGAAGGCAGAGATGGCATTTATCAGGTGCTAGTTAGCAAACTCTGCTACATTTGCCAGTAAATTGAAGAGCCACTGCTGTATTAGGAAAAAGGTATTATATAGAGAGCACCTATTAATAGTCTTATCTCTGTCTCCAGTGAAATGGTGTGAAATGCTCCGGCTTCTACCCCAATTGCAAATTCAAAATGCTGTTTGGATTAAGCAGACCACAGCAGAAAACCAGTTTTGTGCAAGCTCTTAATGCGATGTAACTGCAGCTATCCACACTGAAGCTTCAGGTGATAAACATTGCTCCTGAACACATTCATCAGTCTTTGCACTGCCTGACATTGCTGTCCTTGTCTGAGCAGTGGCTGTTCCTTTTTCATTGTTTTTCTCCCCTGTATCACAGGTCGGGGGAGATGGCTGTTCCACAGGAGGTGGGTTTTGCCCTCCTACAAATGCTGCCTGTGCCCTTCTCTGTCCAAAACCTCTTTCCTACCTGCTTTGTATTCCAGTTCAATCACGAGCGTTAGTGGCACTAAATGCTGTCTAGCCATCCATCACAAGACATTCAGGGCATCCATTATGATATGATTCATTTGAGCAATCTATGTTCATTATTAATCTTCCCTTACTGCAGGCTAAAGTAACGCTGGCTTGTAAGGTCTCTGTTCTTTTCAAACCTTGCTTTACTATAATTGCTTTTTCTGCCATATCTGCTTGCTTGCTTGCTTCTTGGTGCTTTGCAGGGTGCTCTTCCTCTCCATATCTTCTGAGTTATGCCATTTGTCCTGGAAAATGTTTATTTGGATTAATATGCAGTCAATCACTGTTTTGCTCTCAGCTTCTGAAAGTCTGCTTTGGAATATAGCCCATCCCTTCACCAGGCTGAAGTGGTTAAATACATAAATCTTGTTATTCTTTCCTAAGTTCTTGCTCTCCTGACACCAAAAAAGTGGAACTTGGATCCTTAAAAGAGCAGGGGCAGGCTGTTGTTCTTCAATCTTGTGCTTTTTAGTGTTAAGCTAAGCACATTCCACCTTGTTTCCCCACTGACCATCCAGACACTGCCAGATGCACAACACTCTTGAATGCATTTGTGCATCCTTGCAGGTTACCCGTTCTTCAAGGTTAGTTCATTTTTCCCCCACAGATACAGCAGGAGATTTCATGAGACTAAATTACATCTGTGTCCAGCCAGTGCACCGGGGAGGGACGAGGTGCAGGAAGCCCCTATTTCCAGCCCAGATATTGTTACGAAGGAGTGAAAACCAAAAATAGGTAATAGCACCCCAAGAATGTGATGATGAGATGACCTGACCCTAGGCAGCACATCTGGTGTCCCTTTGAGTGAGGGAAACAAAATCCTGGCCATTGACTGGGATCCCAGTTTCACCCTAGAAGTAACAGAGAATAAATGTGCCACCAAACTGTGTTGGTCTGCAACCAAGCTCTGCTTGTTTCCTCCACAGCAAGGAAGACATATTGACCCAGCACCTCTCAGACCTGCTGAAGTGAAATGGCTCTGGGAGCCTCAGCTCAAACCACATTCCCGCTTCCTGAACACAACAACTCAGATTCATGGTCCTAAACAGTTACAGCAAAGGATGGACAAGCCCACATTGTCCCTGATTTGTTAGGAAACAACATTGGATTACTTTTTCCTTAAAGCAGGGCAGAATAGCCAAAGGCCAGTACATTCTGTTGTATTCAAGGTTAAATCGCTCCAACATTAATTTGGTTTAGCTACTGACAACTGACTTACAAATGAGGCCAAATGTCAACAAGCAGTAATTTTTTTTATGGGGTGCTTATATTCTGTATGGGGGGATTTGGCAAAAAATCTTCTTAACCAATGATCCTAAATATTTCAATAACTGTGTATTTTGTTTTGGTTATTGAGAGCTAAGCTATGCCTTCCCTGCAATGCAGAATCAGTGCTGTGGCATTTTTATCCACTTAGAAGCAGGAGGAATGTTAGTTCCCTTTGCCTCCATTGCACTGAAATCAACTGTTTTTTACATTTTAGAGAAGAGATACAAGCTGCAACAACAGAACAGAAAGCGAAGGAGCTGGGAGTAAAAGGCAAATACCTCTCAGGAGAAAAGGCAAAGGGACTACACAAAAAACTTCTGCTTGGCTGCTCTAATGTTCCTCTCCCTACTAGTGCCCTTTCTAAAGACAGCACACTGTGCATGCTCACACTGCTTTCCTCACTGACAATTTTATTCAGGCCATCAAATTAGCCAGGAGTGGCAGCGTAGGTAAATGAACAGCAACAAAACTTCTTGGTAAGTCTTTGCCACAAACACAGCTCATTTCCTGTCTGCTTCCTTTCCCATCTTTATCATCTTTGTTTCCGGGATACTGCCTAAGGTCCAGATGGTTGTGTAGATGTCTGTAATTCATATCCTTAAGATTGCTGCTGCAAGGTACAGTTTTTCACACAACATAGATGTGAGTCTGAACATGCTGCCATTCAGGTCAGGACTGTTCCCAGTCACCACCCTTGCATGCCAAGTCTTCACAGGGAACTAGAAAGGTAATCTAGTCCATCCTCTCACTGTGGCCAAATTTCTCTTCAGTATCTTGGACCATGTATGCAGAGAGTACAGCACAATAGAAAGCTGGTCTGGGTTGGACCAAATGGATGATGTTCCCTGGAAGTGGTAAACAATAATAACAAGAATGTGGTCTGCATACTAGAGTTAAATAAAAAGAAGATAATATTTGGCTTCTGTTACTGCTGTAGGTCAAGTTGTGGATTTAGTTAAAAACCTTGATCATTCTTTGAATGTTGTGGTTGTGAAAGCTAAGAATGAACACAGGAGCTACCCCTTTTCAGCTACTGCAACTTAAAGGGAATCTCTTAAATATCTTAAAAAAAAAAAAAGAAAAAAGGAAAGAAAAATTGTATCTTAACTATGACAGCATTTAGCAGTTTTCTTTACCTTTTCAGTTGATTAAGTGGCTTCATCTGTTAAAAACCTCTTGATAAGACAATGAGAGCTATTAGCAACTCATGAGAATCTGTGTTTGGTAAATAGAACTACAATTCTGAGAAGAAATACAGCAGGTATCATACAACAAGTAAACGGCATGGCAGTAGAAGTAGGTAAAAACACTATTATTTTAGCAGGTGAATTCATAGAAGGTGATCGGGGAAGCTGTCACAACCTGACTGAGGTTGTCACTGAGTGATAACCTGCAGAAAGACAGTAAAACATCTCCTGTACAGCTGTAACACCTCTAAGCAACTTTCTTGCATTTAATATTCTCTGATCTGAGTTCCAGCAATGCCCTGTTTAGAGTAGGTGCCTTCTCTGTATGACCAGAGTCCCAGCTTGGAAAGGTTCCCCTTGTCTTCTGTGGATGGCAACCTTCATTCAAAAGGCACTAAACTCACACCCCTTATTCTAATGCCTGCTCCCTCACATACTAAAGTCCTCTTTTGGATGGTTCAGTTGATTATGAGAGCTCATTTTCCAGATGACAGTATCTGTAGCAACACACACAGCTCCCTCCACCTCAAGAATGCTGAAATCAACCCAAGTACTAGAGCTGCTCATTTAATACACAAATATTTTACAAATACTATTTTAGCTGTGAATTAATAACCTGGGAGTGCCTAGGAGAGCCAGACAATTTACATCCTCCCTTTCCATATCAGCTGTTTTACTGTGACTTCCAGATGCCAAATAAATTATTAATCAAGTCTGAAAAATACACTGGAGCTTTCCTTCCTGAGAGGAAGGGTGATGCTAATCATCAGATAGATTTGGCATGTAAGTCACATTGTCACTAAACAACTGATTGACATCTTTCACCACTGTTTTCAGAGTTTACCTGTATCTCTTGGAATAGGTTGAAAATGTGTACTAATTCCTCCTTTTTCAATGCCACCATTGGTAATGTACATTTGTCCCAGCACAGTGACTCACATGGACACAATCTACAAGGCAGATGGCAGAACTGCACAGCATGCCGGTGGGGCATTGTGGTGGGGCACAGGAGAAAAAACCTGTGGATCTTTGTGTATTGGGTTGTTTAGTTGGTTTTTTTTTCCATTTGAGTTATGATTAATGACTGTATCAGTCATCACAAACCAAATGATGCAGCTTGTGAACACCCATGCAATGACTTCAGAGCAATGTGGTAGAGAAAAGGAGAAATTTCTGATATTTTCATGACTTTTTGTCAGCTTACTTTTGCAGTGTCACAGGCATTTCATCAACATATTCATTCCTTAGTACAGGGCAGAGAACATAGAATAGGAGACAGCACAGAATAGACATCAATTGGACTGTTAGTGTAGGCCCTGAATTAGCTGAGGGCTCTAATTTTCAAAAGAACTGGACTCCAAGAGTCTCACCATGTAAGCAAATCCACCAGCAATGGCTGTAAAGAGTGATAAACCACTGTCAGCTGCTGACAGTGTTACCGCTGACTGTGGTCAAACACTGGTCAACCAAGTGGTCATGTAAAAGTCTCTCTTAACACAAAGACAATTTGCATGCTCTGATTTCCAGCTAGAGGTTAATACAGAAAAAAAATAATAATCGTGTCTCAGGCACTATTGTTTTTTGGGCCATAAATATTGTGCCCTAATATTTCCATTCAAAGCTTAGCTGTGAAGTTCAGTACTCATGTCTCAATGATCCTGGTATCTACCCAGAAAGCCCAGGCCTTTAAAGCATGGCTGAGAGAAGTGATGGTAAGTACAGCTAAACACTAGCTAGCCATTGGTGATTTCCAGAAACATGACCGTGCAGTTCCTCTGCTGCTAGTCTGATGTTAAAAGGAGCAAAAGCTACGACAGTTGTGCACAGATCATTCTTCTATGGTATAGAGAGGGACAGATGAAGAAACCAAGTGCTTTCCCTGCTGATTCCTCTGCTGCTTTCTTTTAAAACACATTTAGATTAATCTTTTAAGTGTCCAATTCTACCCTGAGCATTTTATATCAACAGAAATGCATTACTACAACCAGAATGCACAGCAGACAACCATAAATACACACACACACAAAATATCCTGAGGTGCATAACACTATTTCTTCACTTTTCTGTGTGTCCCCAGCACCCAGTATGTCAGAATCACCTCTTGGCACCCTGCTTAATAGTAATAAATCAGGCTCAGCTGATATGATCCAGAGCCAGTGGGCATCCTTGGTACATACCTTGCTGCCAACCCATCCTCTTAATCCCAGGGTTTGCTTGTGTGTGTGCATTCATAGTGCCTTATTTCCTAATGAAGTGAGTCATTAAGAAGTCAGACAGGTGAAATCCCAGCAAAACAGTACCAATTAATTTTCTTACGCCTTTCTCCAATCAAAGGATGGTATAGTGCATCTTTCTTCAGTATGACCATCACCTCATTGTGTTAGGTGTTGTATAAAAGCAAGTAGAGAAAGTCTCCATCTCAAACAAATAACAACCTTATAAATTAAGATGCAACATGTGGTAGCAATATGAGGCTGTCAGGAAGGGGTCTTGGTGCATGGCTGCCTGCTCATTATCAAGATTTCTGTGGCATAACAACAAAAAAGACATTTATAAATTTTATTGCTTACAGCATAAATATAAATAGTTGGTGTTGATGAAAGAACCCCACTGACCTTGTATATTAAATCATACTGAAAAAGACACTTCATGAAGATTATAAGCTGACAAAATCTTATGCCATGTATTATGATACCTTTCTTTAAACAGAAAAATTAGTGACTGATGGTATTATTATAATGAAAGACTTTTATATCTTCAAATCCAATTCTTCCCACAAGGCTTTGATACATAGGAGTATATATCCAGACCAACACATACCTTTACAAGTGAACGACGAAACGAAATCTCTGTCTTGTACGAGAGTGCCTGCTGGTTTGATCATTATTCCCAGGAAGTAGCCAAGCAGACCCAGTTCCTAGCAATGGAAGAAATATTAGAAACAAGGCAACATAAATCACTAGAAGACAAATAAAGATTTAAAGTTTGGATTTTCCCTTTATCTTTGTCCTCTGTTTTTTAATTTCATACACTTTATTTCAGAGAAGTGAGAAAGAAAAGATTTCATCAGCCAAACAGAAGATGTCTGTGGTGCTTGCAAAGAGGCTGGGGGTCACAGCTACTGGTGGGTCATCCTCTTCAGAATATGCAAGGGGACCAGAACACAGAGAAAGCTCTTCTTCCTGTATATAAGTCTGCTGTAGACTATGTTTGCTATAGGCATATTATCCTGTTATATGTAATCCTCAATGATGTTTCAAGATCATCTTTATCATATAAGACATGAAGGACATCCATTTTTTGTGTGACCAGAAACACAAAAATGTGATTTTAAATGGGTCATGAGACATATATTTTTTGAAATTAATGCTGATGTGTCATTCAAATTTTTTTTAGGTGAATCATTTGGCTATGTTACATGGTATACGGGTATGATAACCAATGGATTCTCTTTCTTGCAATATTATTTTCTGATCATGAAATTTTCTAAGTCTACTGATTGGCACATATGACATATGTGCTTCTAGACATACACAGAGGGAGAGACTTCCTGAACAGAAACTTCTTGTCCATTCCTGTTTCAGGGAATATGATACTCCATAATGATACTCCATATGATACTCCATGATAAAAAAAAAAAAAAAAAAAAAAAAAAAAAAGGGACAAATTCCAGCTTTTAGGCTTATCAAAGACCGTGGAAATGAGTCTCAAGAACAGGATTTGATGTGAAGTTGAAGAGGTTCTGGTTATGTACTGACCTAGATGACAAACAATCAAGGTAAAAGTAGCAAGATGCAACATTAGCATTTTCTTATGATGACTCTCATTTGGTATGTCATAAGACAATTCTGGGTAATATCCTTGTAAGTAGCAGTGTAATAGTGAGCAAATACTTCCCATAACTCCTCACACAAAAAAATAGTGGTCTTATAGAAGCTACAAAGAAAATATGTGGCAGCATTTTTCGGGACAGCTCATTTGGGGAGAATTTAACTACAAATGCAGTACACAGGGATGAATTTAGCAGGATGACTCAGAGGTTCCTAAACCTCAGCTACTACCTTCCTCTTCCCTCTCTCCACTAGCACTTCTTGCTTTCATGAGCTTTCTGTGGACCACACATGGACACATGGGCAGCCTTCCTCCCTTTCAGTGGCACTCAGTGCTCATGATAAATGGGATTTGGCCCATTGAAGTAAATGGAAAAACTCATTTCAAGGTGATTTGGACTGAGTCCCTTGACTATTTTTGCAATGGAGTTCTCCTTGAAGATGCTCACAAGGAAATGATATCTGTCATTGCCATTCTGCTCTTATCTGCCTGTTGAACCAAATTCCAGTAATGTGTGGCCATGCACCCTTGGATGCCTCCATATGCAGATTTTAGGAAAGGCAGTCCTGTGTCCCCCACAGACTTGCCTGCTTGCCTACAGGGTTTGAGCAGAATTGATTCAGATCTAAACTGAAGGCTCTCCCTGTGCCTATTAATCACCTTTTCTCATGCAGCTTTTTTGCAGCTGCCACAACATACACTCCTTGGGCACTGTTCCACTGTTTCAAACCTCCCAAAGTCATGTCATAATCACTAGCACAGATTTTTTTTTATCCTAAGTAGTAGGACAAATCTTCTAGGGCAGCTGCAAATGATAACTAATATAATTATCCTGACACTTCACTGCCGTCTCAGTCAGTTGACTACTGACTTAGATTATGATGATACTTTACTGATATTCAGATCAATCAACATTCTGCACAAGATATTATTTATATCTTTGTGTAGACAATAAAACCAGAAGGAGACACTGTGATCGTCTATTCTGACCCCTGAAGAAGGCTCTAGGTCAAGACCTGAGCCCTGAAGGAATGACACTGTATCTCTCACAAAACTATCCCGTGTTTGCAGTGATGACTAACATAATTGCAAGCCTTGGGAAGCTGCTCAAAAGTTAGTCAGCAAAGTGGCTAAGATCAGATAGGGGTTTTTTTTGTGAAAAAAATCCTTTTAAATTTGTAATTACTATGTAATTTAAAACATCTGTAAAAAGAAAGATAAAAGGAAAGCATTCACATGCATGAAGAGTAGCATATAAAGAATGCGAGTTTCCTTTTATACCCCTATTAATGCGTTTGATCCTCTCCAGCTTCTATAATTGCCCTCCGTGTGATTATCTTCAGCTCAATACAACATTTTTTAAGCCAGTGCAGACTAAAATAGCATTGTCATACAGTGGATGCTTTGTCTCCAGTAGCTCTTTAGTAAATTTGTAGTCAGCAGCACTGCTTTTTGAAAAAATAATATAAACTTATGACAGGTTTGTTCAAAGCAGGAAAAGCCTCAGGGTGACTGAGGTGTAAGAAACAGCTCTGAGTGAGCAATTCAAATGGAGGAGGCATTTAAATAATTAACTTCCTTTTGATAGGACTTTCCTGCTGCAGTGGAAGAAAAGATAAACAATTAACAACTGAAACGCTCTTTCTTGCCTGAGCTATTCCTGACTATGACTACTCTACTCCAGGACAAGATCAGCATTCAGACTATCCTTAAAGCTGAAGAAGACATTCCTTTTTTGAGAAGGAAAGAGGAGATAAAGGGGCCATAGGCTTCATGCACAGGAGGATGTGGGGTGAATCGGGCTGTTTCCCTGCTGCTTACTATTTCTCCTTGGTGCTGAGGCAAAAGTGTCAGTGAAGTGTGCAGCTGTGCCCAGCAGGACATGGTGGTCAGAGGGAGCCCATGCAGGCAGGTACCACCACCAGGGATGGGATGACACCACTGCACCTTCATCACATGTGAGCTGACACCTGACCATGCCAGCCATGGTGCTCAGCCTCTGCTGTGCTGCCATCCCTCGGCAATTGATGTCTTCCAGGAGCAGAGCTGGGCTAAGGGCCAGAGGCCTTTCAGACAGAACAATAAAATAGATGGAAATGAAAAGGGAGGGAGAGGTAGGTGGACGGCTCAGCTGCAGTATGAACATGCTTCACAACTTACCCAGTGCAACAAATAATATCAGGCTGCAGCACCAGTCTCCAGTGCTGGCCAGCCTATCTAGTTGGTCGCGATGCATGTGGGATTTAGTCATATGTCTGCTGCAGAAGGCCATGTATGTTAGACAGCATTTGTTTATGCAAATAGGAGATATCCATACCCTTTAAACGCAAATTGTGTGAAACTACAATATCATCCAAAAATAGGATAAGCCCAAAACCTGTCTTTTGAATTGTATTCTGCTTGATTTGAAACTGGAGGAGGAGCAGCAAGCTGTGCAGCAAATGCCTTTTGCTGCAGAGACCTACAGAAAAACCATTCCATGACCCATTTATACAAATACAGCCACATGACAATAGCCAGCATTTTCTCCTAGCAATGTTAATTAAGAAAAGGTTTTGAGCATTCACTGGGTACCACTTCAAAAAATAATCCTCATCTCTTATAAATGCCAAGCTGAGGACTATTAATATCTTCAGTTTATTGTTGCTACCTAACTCAGTTTCATCCTTATCATTCTCTTTTGTGGATTTGCTTAAAAAAACACAAAACAATGAAAAACAGGATAAGAACAAAGCATATTAAGGCATATGGTTGGGAATAAGTCTAAGAAAACATAATAAAAAGTAGGAATGCATCCCACATAGGTGTTCGCAGGCAAATGCCTAGCGGTATATAACCAAATAGCAGTCCTGGTTTCTTTAATATTGCATGCACAGCAGTCATTACAGAAAAGCAAACACATGCACAAACATACACAACACACAAACACACATGCACTACAAAGTCATGCCCTGAACATCATCTCAGTCTGAACAAACTGGAACTTGCCCTGCCCAAGAGACCTTTATATGGTTATGATTGAATCCTTCCCCAAAGAGGAGAAGAAGTAGGACCACAGTCTAAAGACCCATAAAGGATAGCATATGCTGCCATGGACAAGGAAGGGATGATGAGTAACTCAGGTCTGTGGAGGGGGAAGAAGGCAAGGAGAGAAAGTACATTTCCATGCCAGGATGGAAAGATGGAGGAAAAGGAGCAGACAGAGATGCCAGATGGGACCCCAGAAAGTCACACATCCCCCTTTACACAGCAAAGAAGAAAGCCGAGGTCAGCAGACAGTGAACAAGCAAAACAGTTTTATGGCCCAGGGACTAGTGGTCCCATGGACAGGGTAGGATAGGTTGCAGGGTTTCGCTGCAAAGGAAGGTGCGGACAAATCCATACAGCTCCCCCCTCATCAGAATTGTGGGGGTGCTCACAAAGCTCAGTCTTGGCTGAATGGCCCAGTTAAAAACTGCCATTAAGACAGAAGCGTGAGTGCATACAGCAGAATACCCAAAAAAGCCTTTGCTTGCCCCAGACTGAACGTGTTGAAGAAGACAGTGGCAACCAGCTGGATTTGAATAGTGACTTGCAGAGAGAATTCTAGACAGTGATGGTGTTGGCTTAAGAAGGTTATGAGTATAAAAATTCGTAACAGCAGGGATAGCCCTTGGACTGGGAACAGAAGCAATCAAAAGTCGGTGTGATGTTGCCAGAAGCAGTACCAGCATCCCGACCTCTGCTGAGTCTGGGCAGAGCAGCTACCCTGTTGTACACCACAAGGAACTGTCATCCAGCTAGTGTTGTTGTCAACATCAGTTCACAAAAAGAAAGTCCTGTTTAACTACTTTGACACTCTTCTATGATAAGGTCACCTGCCTAGTGGATGAAGGGAAGGTGGTGGATGTAGCTTTTCTGGATTTTAGTAAGGCTTTTGATACTGTCCCCCACAGCATCCTACTGGACAAGTTGTCGATCTGCAGGATAATTGGGTTCATGGTATGCTGGATGAAGAACTGTCTGAAAGGACGTTTGGGTTGTAGAGAATGGGGCTATAGCTGGTCACATTCACCAGTGGTGTTCCTCAGGGTCCAATTCTAGGGCCAGTTGTGCTCAATATATTTATCAACTATCTGAGTGCAGGAATTAAATACACCATTAGCAAGTCTGTTGATGATACCAAACCGGGAGGTGCTATTGACTCCTGAGGGACAAGTTGTCTTGTAGAGGAATCTAGACAGAATGGAGCATTGGGCTGTGATTAATGGGATGAAATTTAACAAGTTGAAAAGCTGGATTCTGGACCTAATGTGGTGGAAAAGTATAAATAGGGAGAGGAGTGGCTGGAGAATAGCCCTACAGAAAGAGATCTGAGTTCTGGTTGACAGCAGGCTCAGTAGGAGTCAGCAGTGTTCCCTGGCAGCCAGGAAGGCAGATGGCATCCTGGGGTGCATCAAACACAGCATAACCAGCTATTCAAAGAAGGTGATTATCCCACTCTATCCAGTGTTGGTGTGGCCTTACCTTGAGTACTGTGTGCAGTTCTGAGCCCTGCAATGTAAGAAGGATGTGAAGGTCCTTGAATGCATCTAGAGGAGGGCAACAAAGCTGGTGAAACAGCTGGAAGGAATGTCCTGTGAGGATCAGCTAAGGACTGTGGGTTTGTCTAGTTTGGAGAAAAGGCCAAGGAGCAACCACATTATTCTCTACAGATTCCTGAGGAGGTGACATGGAGAGGGAGGTGCTGAGCAATTCTCTCTAGTATCCAGTGATAGGATACATGTGAATGGTTCGAAGATGTTCCAGGGGATGTTTAGACTGGATATTAAGAAGCATTTATTTACTGAGAGGATGGTCAAACACTGGAACAGGCTTTCTAGAGAAGTGGTCGATGCCCTGGGCCTGTAGTGTTTAAGAAGCATTTGGACAATACCCTTAACAATGTGCTTTAACTTTTGGCCAGCCCTGAGTTCACAGTCACAGAATTACTGTGTTTGGAAAAGACCTTTAAGATCAAGTCCAACCATTATCTAACTCTACATGGGCCACCACTACACCACATCCTTGAGCACCATATCTAGACAACTTTTAAATACATCCGGGGATGGTGATTCAACCACTTCTTTGGGCAGCTTATTCCAGTCTTTGATAATCCTTTCAGTAAAGAAGTTTTTCCTCATGTCTAACCTAAACATTCCCTGGCATAACTTGATGTCATTTACTCTTGTTCTATCAGCTGTGACTTGTGAGAAGGACCAACACCCATCTCTTTACAACCTCCTCTCAGGCACCTGTAGAGACCAATTTGGTCAGGCAGTTGGACTAGATGATTGTTGTAGGTCCCTTCCAACACAGAAATATTATTCTATTCTATTCTATTCTATTCTATGCTATGCTATGCTATGCTATGCTATGCTATGCTATGCTATTCTACTGGGGTGCCACAGTGGAGATGTACACCTGGAGTGCCTGTGTGTGTGCCTGGGGGGTCCTTTGTCACTGGTGTGTACATGGGGAGCACCCACATCTCACAGCAGGGGCTGTGAGTGTAGGAGAGTCCTCATTTCCAGGGAAGGGGTGAGATATGGTAGCTCACATGGCCTCTGAAGAAGTAGGGTGGATGTAACTGTGCACACTGTGGGGTTAGAGCTTTGGGGGATTAGTTATGAAGGCTATTTTGAAATCTGTAGATGTTTATTAACATTTTGTAGGCATGTGGTTTGTCATATTACTGACATTGATCCTGTGTCTACAGTTCACTGCCAGTTAATTGGATGTCATTAAAAAATCTAAAAATTGCTTTGATCCTGAATTGATTTAAACCACCTGAGCTGAGCAGATTTTTCCCTGTGACAGAGGACAGAGGAGCTCTAGTGAAAAAAGAGGGGACACAAGCTGCTCCAGTGCTGCTTCCCCTCTCACACAGGGCTTAGCAGGGGTAACAAAACTGAGCTCCTTGAGCCACAGAAGATCCATGAGCAGTGTGAGGGCAGGTCGCAGGCTGGGGCGGATGTTGCATGACTTAGTGTGAGGCTGCAAAAGGGAGAGAGCCATCATGGCTCTCTGAGGCTGGATGGATCACTCACCCACCTATAACTCCCTCCCAGGAACCATTCCGGGAGTCCCCTTGGTGGAGCATGGTGTGGACCTCACAGCACTTGCACACATGCAGGAATTTCTGTCTCAAACACACAGCTTGCAACACCCTCTCGATCTGCACTGCAGCAAGACAGACAGCTGTGCTGGGGGAAACATTTCTTTCACTGTGTACCTGTGCTGCACTCTAGTGAAGACAAATATTGACCATTGCAGCTCCACTGGTTCAGATAGTTTCTGCTCCTCATCCTGTGATGGGAAGATGTGAGTGAAAAAACAGTTTGCATTCACACCCATGATCCAGATGGCGATCCATTCAGGTCATCCAGGTGATTTTATCTCCTTGGTCCCTTACAAAAGGCTAATTTTCTTTTCATGAAGGAAGAGGCACCCGTAATGTGCTCAGATTGGCTTCATGGTAGGTTTTAGTCAGAGCATGAAGAAATCTTATAAGCACACATTGAAGCATGCAGAGTTTGAATGAGATAAAAGGATGGATGCCATTCCAGGAGTTGTGCTTGCAGCCCCCCTTGCAGACATTCATCAATGAAGACATTGCTAGACAAGTTGTCTCCTTTCTTTGGCCAAAATGAGTGAACATGATGAGCAAATCTGTCCTCGCTGCTGTGCCTGAGAAAAGTGTTTCAGTAAACTCTACCCTGTGCTGACAGGACACAACTGAACAGCTCATTGGGTGAGCTGGCACTGCTCATCCTGTGCATCTTCTGCGAGCAGCTACAGGGATCACTATGAAGGGAACAGTCATTTAAAAAGGAGGTAAGAAGCACGTCCCTCACTGATTTCTGCAGGTTCCCTGAGTCCTCGGGCTAGGAGCACTGTGCGTCTGGCAGGCAAGGTACTGCTGGATGTAGAGTCCTTCTCTGATATCAAGAGCATGGATAAATTAAACAACACTGCAGCCACCAACAGCACTTCAAAAACTTGCAGTGTATGGAAGGGAAAATGCAAAGGAGTTTGTCTATTCAGTGTTTTCTGTCCATTTCATTTTAGTCTATCACAGCTTGAAAGACAACTTCTATGCTTTTGTTTGCAGCTCATGAAAGACTGCCATCACTTTTCCCTTGAGACAAATCTCCTGTCAGGGCAAAACAGTTAGGCTACGCCACATTACAGAGGACCTGGGTTGCTGCACCATCTTCATAGCCTCATAACTCACACTTCACCTTGCTTTTGTCCTACAGCTTTATTTCTGCAAAGTACTTACATGCAAATTACAAGCTGACATTTATAAGACTACAAGTTAAACACATACCTGTGCATCTTTGAATGTGAACACTGCTTCATCCCACCCCCACTGACCCAAACCAATGCTCCACATTAGAAATGATGGGAGTTTCTGAAACATCCCACACAAACTGAGAGTTGAGGAAGGGAGACAGTTAGACAAAACCCTAAGAGCAGCCAGATGCAGAAGGGCATAATGGAAATGTTTGTGACAGCTGGCTAATGAATAACTAAGCCTTTGGAAAAAAAAAATTTACAAGTTGGATGGTGAAAATGGCGTCAGCAATATTTTTCCTCAGATAAATCACTCAGTGCCTTGAGGTGAGTAGCTCGCCCCTCATCACACCAAGGAAAATGGTATAAAGAGGATGCCCTCCTCACTGTTTGGGGGGCAGGGGAGTGCACAAGGTGACAGACAGCTGAGCTGAAATGAACATTAGTTGTTATAGACTGACTTGGAAAAGTAAATTGTAAATGATCGGGGAAGCAATAAAGGCAATATGTAACTCCTGCAGATTGGTGCTCCTATCCACAAAACATGGCTTAGCTTCTGCAAGCCTGATGCCTGCAGTGTTGAATACATGCTTGTATCTGATAATGATTACGTGGAGATAGAGAAGGCTCTTGGGCAGCGGTCATCTATCACACACTTCAGACAGAGGTGATGAAACACAGAAACTATTAGCTGAGCAATAAGGACGTTTTATGCTAAGACCATTCCATCTCAGTGGTAATGACTGTGGTAAATATGTAAAAAGGTTTATTTGCAAACAGCAAAGCCTGCAGAGTAGTTCACCAGTAGTCTTGACTAAATGAAGTTAGTCCTTCAGGAGAGATGTTGTGGGCTCTCCTGCAGTTCCCTTATCCCCTGCTGTGTGAGGATACTCTCATGAATGAACACACAGGTCTCAGTGTGGTGTTGGGAACACTTAGACCATACATTCATGGGTTTTATGGGATCAACAGTTAATATTCACAAAGTGGGATTGGGTGTCTCTGTTCTGACAGTCTAGAGAAGCGTAGAGCAGAGGAGACTGAGAGGAGACCTTATTGCGCTCTACAACTACCTAAAAGGAGGTTATAGCTAGGCTGGTGTTGGTCTCTTCTCCCAAATTACTAATTATAAAATGAGAGGAAATGGCCTCAAGTTGCATCAGGGAAGGTTTACATTAGATACTAGGAAGAAGTTCTTCACTGAGAGAGTGATTAGGCACTGGAACAGGCTGCCCAGGGAGGCAGTGGAGTCATCATCCCTGGAGGTGTTTAAAAATGGGTGGATATAGCACTTTGGTCTATGGTCTAATGGATAGATAGATGTTAGTATGAAGGTTGGACTCGATGATCCTAGAGGTCCTTTCTGACCCTAATGATTCTATTATTCTATGATCTGGTCTTCATACCACAAATAGAGAGAAACAGGGGCCACAGACATGCAATTTCTTTTGTCTGTACCTTTCAGAATGGGTAAAATGAGGCCCCGTGCTCTCCAGTTTCTCCCATCGGGTAAGAACCCCACTAAGCTCCAAAGTGATCTTGGGTTGCACTCGCCAGCCCTGTAGACAGGCAGGCTTAGGAAAAATGAATCTTTCTGTCCTATATCCTCTTCATTTTGAGATGTGAGAGGGAACAGGACTCAGTGCAATTGTCAGTATTTCACTTTGTACAAGGTGCTGTGAAGAAGCATCTACCCAAAGCTCCTTACACCTAGGCAAGATGGAGAGGAGGTACAATGCTGGGACCTGCCCATAGAGCTGGCCTGTGGTAGACTGGCATGAGGAGTTTCAGATCAATGCCCTCTTGATGGGATCCTATAGTCCACCCCATAAAGTATACATGGCTCTCAGGCCTTTTGCCACACTTTAGTAGGTATGGACAGAGCAGGCAATGTTGCCAGTACCTTCTTGGGTTGCAAGCATGTGAAGCCCTTAACTCCAAGATACTTCCGCCTGGGACTGTAGAGTGCAACCCTGTCCTAAAGCTTCTTTCATTAGAGGGGATGAAAAATTCAGCTTTAATACCAATAACTGCAAATAGTCTACAATTAAACCCTGAGCTTATAAAATTATCAGAATAAATACCATTTATTAGAAGTCACAAGGTTCCAGTACTGCCACACCAACTTTGGATAAGCACTGACCCTCTCCTGCCTGATGCCTTCCCAGAAGCAACAAAAACACAGCTCAGTTGCAGACACCAAGCAGAAGCTGCCCCTGCCCTGTTCATCCCTGGGGAGTGACAAGCAGGGCCATCTCAGACACGATCTGCCTCTGTAGAAAGTGGATTTATTTAAATATTATTCAAGATGTGATTGATTCATTTGTCTATGCTTAGACATCTGATGTCATTTTGGGTTTTTGTACCGAAATATCTTTTAGGGTTCCATACATAAAACAAAATGGAGGAAACATACACACCATGTGTTGCACGTTCATGTCCATCCACTTGGTTCATACAAGGTAGCTGCAGCATCTCCACCTTAGGCCAACACCTGCATCTGTGCTTGTTCATCCTTAGGGGTAGTCATCTGAAAATCCCTGGGGACAGGGTGGAGGAGTGAGGGGGAAGAGAGAGATAATAATAGTTGAACAATTTATTCAATGAGATTCATGGAATTTGGGATTAATACATTCTATGAATAATATTTTCATTATTTTCCAACTCCAGTGCTAACAGAAGATATGAATAATGATTGAAGAAAACACTTGAATTATATGACAATGCTATCGAACTTTGGAAGCATATATTACATGAAGTGAGGGGAATCTAGTTCTTCCTGTCATCAGTTTGATGTAGACATTCTCAAAAATGGTGAAATATGTATTTGACCCTTCGGCCTTTCCTCACAGAAAGTTTGCACTCGGATTACTTGGCAATAAGAATCAATCAATAACTCACATACTGTTTCTCTCCCAGAAAATTGCTAACAATTGCTTTCTTTCAGCACGTCAGAAATTACATCCCTAGAGTAGAGGTGTCAGGCCTCTCATCTCTACAGTCCCCTCTTGCTTTGGAGTGGCATGTCCTTGACTCTGGAGGGGAAACTGGTTCCTCCAGTGCACTGCAACCTGCCACTGCCCCACAGCACCACATGCTGACAGCCTCCAGTGTTGTGGTATCTCTCTGAAGCAGTTGCAGGCAGATCACAGAGGGATGCTCTTCCCATATGTCATCCTTCCCAACATCTCCTCATCATTGGAGGTGCCTGCTGAATGTGATCTTGAGACACAGGGGCAAAAGGAGGATTAACGGTGAAGTTTGGCCATGAAATCCAAGATGCAGTCAGATGGGCTTGTACATGGTTTCTGCTGCTGTTCCCCAATGTTTGGTAGGCAGAGCCACTGACTTCAGCACACAGTAGCTGTAGGTCTTTTTCCATCCTGAGTGCAGAAGTACTTCCTAATAAAATCAGAACAATCTAAGACTTTATTACTTGGGTGGATTTTAGCCCTGAATGAATTATAATATAATCTTACCTTTGGCTTAACAGAGCAGCTGGAGAGTCAACAGACATTTTCCACCCAGCCTAAGAAGTTGTGTTTGAACAATAACATGTTTGTTATATTATCAGCCATATGAGGTTTAATGACTCCAAACAGCATGGGACCTACTGCATCTCCTGCTATACCATAAGGTTCATTTCTGAAGCTAAAAGATAACATAAATTCATGGTACTGGTTTACTGACATCAAATGCACAACATCCTTTGACATCAGTGGTGATAGATCACAATAAAGAAAAAGAAAAACAGCCAATAATTTCCACCCTCCAAAATTCATAATCTAACTGATAACCCAGCTTGCTGCAAGGGACTGATTGTCATTCATCAGCTAAAAGTCGAATTCATCAGTTCCTGGAGGGTCTCTACTCAGTCAGAAACGAACATGGTTCATACACATATTTAATTCTAACTTTGAAAGTAGAGAGGAATTTAACAGAACATTAGAGAGTGATGAATAAATTATAATGGCATTAATGAGGCTGATGCTTATATCTAAAGGGAAAAGTCCCAGAGGGTTCAGGGAGCTCCAAAGTTACTAATAACTTATTAATTTTGGAATTGATAGTAGATAACAAATTAAACATGTTAAATATGAGTATGCACTGTGATTTCTGCTGCAGAAGACAAAGTCTTTTGGCATATTATACTATGCAGTATCATTTATAAGACCAGTAAAGTAATTACTCTTTTTTGTATGTCTTTAGGAAAGATCACAGTTGGATAGCTGTATGCATTCCTAGGCACTTGACTACAGGAGGATACTGATAAACCAGAAGAAATTTGAGAGATTCCAACTATGAGCAAATGAAATGATAAGAAATCTCTGATAAAAAGAGTAGGGCAGAAATCCTCTTCAGAAAGATGGGAAGAACTAGATATGAACAGAAGAGAAAGATGGTGGGAAATTATATGACAATCAGAAGAAAAAAAATTGCAGCAAGCAAGTCAAACAAAAGTCATAGGAAAAAAGATTCCTTTATTAAAAAAATATTCAAAATTGCTGTCACTTCTTGCATAAAGTACAAAACACAAAGTAATGAATCAGAACAAATGCCCCAGAGAGCCAGGACATTTTCAGAATGTGTGTGTCTTAAATTTCCAAAGTTGTGTCCTAAGGTTTCCTGCCTTTACTTCTTGACTTAAGACCGTAACTGGCAAATATTTACACAAACAAGGTATCTTTGTGTCCATGAGGTTTTCAATTCATTTCAGCAGAGTTTGTGCATGTGAATGACCCAACTGATCTGCTCAGAGGTGACACATCCACTTTACACTTCACTGCCAGCATGCTGGCAAAGTCAGCCCTGTTTCAGCATCACTGCAACACAACCATCCCAGTGTCAACATGATCACACAGAGTGGCAGAACTGGGAAAAAGTCACACATATCACATAATATCTGAGAGGCTATTGCTGCAGAAAGACATATGATTAGAAAAGAGAAAAAGGTGAAGGAAAATGAGTATGGATGGTAACCAACTTCCTGCCTAGTTGAAATAAGAGGTAGTAACTAAAGTTAGAGGAAGCAGAGGCCAGGCTAGGCAGCACAGTGTGAAACGCCTTGCATAGCACTTCATCACAATGCATGGGTTAAAAAAAAAATAAAAAAACCCTGCTGTAATCTGTCTTTATCCTTTTAAGCCCCTGAGAATGCTGTGGACCTTTTCACTTTAGCAGGTATTTGAGCCATCATAGTAAAAAAAAGGTCCTTGACAATGGAGTATGTGATATTTTATATTCACAAAAGGAATGAAAACAGGAAGTCCTGAACTACAGGACTTTCTCCTTACAGAACTCTCAGGGTAGAACTGGTGACTCTGTCCTCAACTGATAGAGGCGATGGAATCTTTATCACTTACTACCTATAATGGATGTACAGGAAAAAAAGGGAAGACCCAAAGTAGCTAAATGAGATGAACTTCTAGGGAACTCTAATATTTGCCTTAAGTGAGGGTTTTCTGTCATCTGAATGTGACGGTGTAACTTGAAAGGAAGTATTAAGGAGGATTATGAAAGATTCATAGTGACCTGAGTCTAAACCATGTCTTCAAGAACATTTCCCATGAAAACCCAGTCGCCAAGGCACAACTTGGCTTTAGGAAACCTGTCCAGCACAGACAGCACATGCACAGGGTACATTTGCCTGGCCACAGGGGACAGGTATTCCTCTTGCCACTCCGGACTGCTCCTGGCTGTTTGTCTGAGTGACTTTGGGGTTGTTACATTTTCCCCAATGGCCATTCTGCCCTTCATCTGACAATGTTTCTGTTTGGGCTTTAACCTTACAAAGCATGCAAAAAGTGGAGCCACAGAAAAGAAACCAAGGTTATCCACAACCCAAGATCATGGTCATGGCAATGATGGAATGGTCTGCCTGAAAAGACTGACAGACCATTTCAGGGGCTACACTGGCCAATGCTCTGTCAAAAGAAAATTAATATGAAGACAAGAGACCACAGACTTGAAGGTACCAGTTCAGACTGGAAGGTACTTGTCCTGGTTTGAGTAAGAATAGAACTAATTCTGTTCAGTGATTTTACTTTTCAGTTCAGTACTTCTAACTAACTGCACTGTCTGACGTTAGCCTGTTTTCACAGGCAGTGTCTGCTGCTGGCAGTGATAACACCCCATGTTTAGAGTTACTACCAAGCATTGGTGTGCAGACCAAGGCCACTGCTGGATCTTGTGTGCCACACTGGGGGTGCAGGAAAGTGAAAGGCTGCACGTGCAGGGAGGAGTGGACAGGACAGGTGACCCCAAACTGACCAATGAGGGATTCCAGCCCATATACATCATATTCAGTATAAAGCAGAGGGATCTGGAGGGTCTATAGGTTTTGCTTGCTTGCTTGCTTGCTAGTTTTGCTTGCTTGCTAGTTTTGTTTGCTTGCTAGCTTGCTTTCTTGCTCTCTTGCCCTCTTTCTGGGGACTCCTGGGCTCTTTTCCCCTCTTGGACTGCTTTGCCAGCTTTGCCTGGCTTGGCTCAGGTCCTCTTTTGGTTCCTTCCTCAGAGCATCCAAGGAGGACTCTCTCTGTTCTGCTTTTGATCCCAGTCAGTGTGTTCCTGAATCTGGTAGCAGAATCCAGCTCCTGAACACAGCTCCCGTCTGCTGCGGGGCCCAGTCTGGGACTCTCCCGGTGCCTGCTCCACAGCATCAGTGGTGACGGTGATGTAATTACCATCGCGGGGGTGGGTTCGATACTGGGTTTGTATATATTTGTATATATTCCATTTTTATTATTATTATTTTCATTTTCATTAAAACTCTTCTAGTGACCTCCTGAGGAACCTGAACATACTATGGTCTATGGGACCCAATGAGATGCATCCCAGAGTTCTGAGTGAACTGGCAGATGCAGTCGCCAAGCCACTCTCAATAATATTTGAGAAGTCCTG
>JAAGNO010025956.1:22078-36997 GCA_033439905.1 Ceryle rudis
TGTGTAGCTTTAACCAATTATTAGTGATAATTAGGTGGATGGACAGGGCCTGTAGCCAATAGCAATGTAATGTAGCTTGTGTACTGATAGAGAAATGATATATAAGCAGTTTGTGTGCTTGAATAAACAGCTTCACCTTAGATCACATTGATCCGTGTTGAAGTCCACTCTGGATTCTCCCGCACTCCTCTGGCCTTTTCTGAAGGTGTCATTTTTAAGCTGTTTCAGAAGATAATAAATAAGACTATATTTAGGCCTCTAAAGCTAGATACAGGGATAAAAAATAATTTCCCAAGTTATCATTAGTCATCATTACACCCAGGTATGTCTAATACACATTCAATAGTGCTTGAGAGTTCGCTCAGTTTTGACCACAACATTATGATACAGAAATTAATTCCAGCTTATATGAAAAAACTTTTTCTCTTCCATCTCCGTCAGGTGTTATGAGAGAAGGTGAGGGTGTTTGGTATACCACCATGTACAGCTCCCTAAATAAAATCTGATAATCTGGGAAATTATAGCAAAGAAGTACTTGCCTGTTTGATGCAAACCCTTACTTTTAGACAGATGATGAGGCTGTTCTTAGAAGCTGTCACAGCTTCAGCTTTTTAACAACTTCTTTGTTGGTCAATTTATTATATAGTCTTTTAATCACAGACAGAGAACATCAAAAGGTTTACAGAAGTTCATGAGTCTCTGTGCCCAAATTGCAAAGCTTCTGGAACTAATTTACAACTTCACACTGAAAAACCAAAATGCAAATGTCAAGTGCATCTTCTCATACACTTTTAGGAGGGGAAAAAAAAAAGAAAAAAAAAAAGAAAAGAAAGAAAAGAAAAAGAAAATAAAATCATGCAATTTATCCTGCAACAAATCATGTTGGAATTCCTGGAGAACATACTGAAATATGTATGGCTCCATGGACAAACCCTTGCAAACTCAAATGACAGAAAATTGATTGACTTTACAGGACTTGTCAAGATGCTATAAGCACTGCAAGTGAAATACCATCTCTTTCTCAGAGCAGTCAGCCATACAGTGGAACATCTATACATCCTGTGGAAGCCAAAGGGGGATGAAAGCCCTCACCATACCTTAGGGTGTGAATTTGGCAGCTGCATGCTAATGAATGCTTTATTAAATAGCTGTTGTTAGATGCAAGACGCACGTTGCTCCATTGAAACCCACTGGTGGGTGTGGATAAAAGATAGAAATGAAGATGATTATACTGAGAAAAGGTGATATATTTGTGTCACTGTAGAAATTACCATAGCAGTCAATTTATCTGAAACTCCTAATAACTTACTAGCCTCCTGAACAAATCTAAGCTAGAGGTTAATGCTACCCTATATTTCTTGTAATCATTTAATTAGTTGCAGCCTGCAAATTGCTTGGAAAAAATGACTATCAATTTCATGTGTTTGCTCCCATCTAGATTAACATGAGTTCTGATAGTTGATTTTATAGTCTATTTTAATTACTTTAGGTAATATATGAGTAATAAAATAAGGCTATACCTACATCTTGGCCAAACAGCAACTAAATTTTGTACCCAAAAAGTCTGTGTGATTAATTTAAGAACTAGCATTTCAGAAAAGATCAAATATTGCTTCTCATTACAATATAAGCACTTCTATGGCTCTGCTATTCTGCTACTTATATTTATCTCTATTCTATCCCATATTTCTATATCTATTACTTTTTGGTGAAATGTATAAAAATCAGTTTGAGATATTTTTTCTTTTTTCTTTTAGGTGAATAAGTAGTTCTGGGTTAAAACTGAAAAAGCTTTATGACCCTATCCCCATCCAGTCAGTTTTCTCCAGTGGGAAAGGGAACCAACAATAGGCTCATGTAAAATGGAAAAAAAAAAAATCCACTGAAGAGTTAGTTTGTCCTATAAAAATGAAACAAGACCTCTACAGTGTTATTATTTTGTCTTGTGTAACAGGCTGTTATTTTCCCAAATAATACACATCTGTGAGACAGGAGGGAATTCCTTCTATTTGTTTTCATGCTCAAAATGCTATCTGCCCAGACTATGCCATATAACATTTCCAGAAGGAGCTTTTGCTCCAAACCCCAGAATAGTTTGCCATTTAGATAGGCTTTTTTCTCTTCTCTGACTGCTGAAAACCCACTTGAACTGGGTGCTTTACTTTTAGACAGCTTTAATATAGTTTATGAGGATGTAGGAAATTCTACTTAATAGCCCGGAAACTTAGTTCATAAGAAGAACAAAGTGTCATTAATAAACATGTGAAAATGACACAATAGTGAATATCAGCTACATCTGAGATCATATAAATGCTTCTGAAGTTGCATAAGTTAACCCCTGGGAACAGTCCTACTCATGTCAGGAGAACTAATCCCATGAACAGAGGTATAAGTGTAAGTGTATGCAGCGTTATATACGGTACACATAGTTAACAGTGGGAAATTTTCTTTGTATTTGCCCTTTCTGTCAGAAGAGACCTTGGTATGAGGAAATTGTTTAGATTTCTAAAACTTAATTTTATTGTACCAAGACCAGGAAAAGAAAACATGAATGGAAGGTTGAACTTTATATACAAGGTACTCTCTTCCAGTTAACCAAATGAAAAAGAGTATGTCACCATATGTCACCAGCTAAACATAATATGATGCTGCATAAATAACCATTGTAAATATAGCTATCTTCACAGGACAGGAAGCCTTAGCACAAATAACAGCAGGCGAGCTGACAGACAGAGAGATTACAGTATTTCATTTTCAGATACAAGTCTTAGTTGAAGCGGGTCAACAAGAAACTCTTTCTGATTTGTTTGGCTGGACCTTGAATTTATTCTGTCGATTGATGCCAGATTTACCAGGAGGTTTTAATGGTCCATCAGTTTTAATGGACTCTTAATGAACATGGCAGGTTATAATTCGGAAGGCCATGAAGAACAGAGAAACAGGAAAGTATAGGCAGCAATGGTTTGATGTAGACAGCAGTGATGTGAAAGAGGTATCTCAGTTACATATCACATATTGCTATTCTCTTTCCATATCATCGGAGAATACAAGTATAAAACCAAAATATCTCTTTATAGCTGCAGGCAGTAGCAATATTTAGCCCCCCTGTTTACATCAGAAATAAAAGTCCCTCCATGGTTTTAAGTTGGTCGGGAAAATACATACTGAAAAAAATACGACTGTCTTAAAAATATAGAAGTAGACCACAGAAGAGAGCAATTTCAAACCTGTCTGCTCAGACTGTTATGTTTCCCATCCCCGCAAGTGAAATACATCTGGCCAGCATCTCTGAAGTTAAGCACGTTATTTACACCAGTCTCCAGGCTTTGTCCTGAGCCAGTTCCTTCCTCAGAAGAAATCATACTGCCTATCTTTGACACTCCTGCTGCAGTTAAATATACTTTTGCCCAAAGTTGCAATAGGTAAGGCCCTCAGATGCTTGGACCCCTTTGGCTTTTGAATAGAATCATAGAACTGTTTAAGTTGGAAAAGATCTTTAAGATTGAGTACTACTGTAAACCTAATGCTACCAAGTACACCACTAAACAATACCTGTAATCACCACATC
Source organism: Ceryle rudis (assembly GCA_033439905.1). Taxonomy (NCBI): domain Eukaryota; kingdom Metazoa; phylum Chordata; class Aves; order Coraciiformes; family Cerylidae; genus Ceryle; species Ceryle rudis. The sequence continues at coordinate 25,647 of JAAGNO010025956.1, forward strand.
TATATGACTTTATACCTCTGAAGATGATTTAGAAAACCTAGACACATGAACCAGTTGTACAGTCTCTCTACAGTAGACTCCTGACAGCAAAGAAATAAAGGTAAAACCAGGCATGTGGCAGTTTTACTCTTCACTGTGTACACAACTGTGTTGGTGTATCACATTCTATTCCTATACAAGAAGATCACCTTTGTAGTGCTAAAACACCATACAGAGGGACAATATAGTACAATTACAAATGACAGATAGTTACAGCATTGTAAAAACCATATGAGATTTGTTTCTTATGTGCAAAGTTTTCATGTTCAAGAAAGATAAATTCAGCCTGGCCCAAGTCCAGTTATACACCTAGGTGAAGTGGGGAATGCAGAGATGATCATACAAGAGATGATAGGAAGAATTTGGCTTCTTTAACCCAAGAAAGTAAAGTCTGAGAAGAGAAACAGTTTTGATTTATAAGTAACATCAGGGGGTAGACATCTATGAAGAGAAAAGCTGCAGGGCAGTGCTAGAAGAAGAGCAAATGAGTATAGCCATGAATAGATTTCAGCAGAAAATTAAACCATTTCCACCCGTAAGAATGGTGCTCTGGCAACAGCTTTTCAACAGGAATGATAGAAGAAAAAAATGAAGTTACTTTTAAGATACAATTTAGTATTTTTAAGAAGTGGATTATGTAATGTAGTAGTGTGTGATATCAAGGGATGGAGCCTGATGTAAGTCCTTTCCTGACCCATGATTCCTATATCCAACATGTCATGATGCTGGTTTGACCATGCAGAAAGGTTACAGGTGTTGTCTTTCATGCATATCTTCATGCAGAGGACAGGGACAGTGAATCCTCCAGAAGTAAGATGTCCTTGGGAAAATGGGAGAAACTGCTAAATTTGGGTTTAATTGGTTTTTTGTTTGGTTTGGTTTTTTTTGTTTGTTTGTTTGTTTTTGTTTGATTTCGGGGTTTTGTTTGTTTGTTTTGGTTTGTTTTGGTTTGTTTTGGTTTGCTTTGTTTTGTTTCCCAAGTGTGCATGTTTTTGAAAGCTGATACATGCTGAGATTAAATTCTTCTGAATTTAATCTTAATTCTTCATTCATGTGAATAGTGTTCATCTGGAGATGGAAGCAAAGATACAGTCATTCTGGGGAGGTAGTCAATCAAACACAATGCAGACTGAGACCAACCAAGCTATTTTTTGAGGATGCCAAAGGAGAAAACTAAAAGGTTCATATCATGGTCTCCTAAAACTCCCCAATGCAAAACCCTGGGCTTCACAACTTTAGAAAGCTTGTGGGAACAAGCTCTCCCTGGATCCTACCTCCCTTGCATTGCCACAGTTGGATGGGGTAGAAACAGTAGACAAAAATGCTATTGTTAATGGGTTTTGGCACTTCATTTTCTAATGGTGACCAGAACTCAAGCACCTGGATAAAACTGGGAAAGATTTTGAAAACCTCAGACAGCTAAGTCTCAAGTCAGTGCTTCCCATGGTGGGTGTATGGCAGACTTCAGTGTGACCATGGGAGCAGGGTTTGACACAACACCTCTGAGTGTAGCTCTGATAAACATCCAGCCCTTGGGGTTACTCTCACAGCTGAATCAAACCGTGATACCTCTGAAGCTCTCAGTTTACAAAACAAACTTATGTAAATGTTTTATTCCTCCAAAGACACAGGGGCTTATGGCAGCTGCTTAACAATCCTAAGACACTGGAGCAGCACTTTCTGCAGCTCTGCAGCTTGACACTCACTAGCCAGCAGGCCTTCTCCCATAGTATGTAAGTGGAAGTGACAGTCTGTCATGACCTAGAGGACAGACAGCTGCTCCTCCCAGTTACAGATGAGATGAAGAGAATAATTCTTGAATACAAGGGCTTCAGAAATGCAAAAGCCCTTAAGAGTCAAGGTGTTACTTCTAAGACACCAGTGAATTGGAGGCCCAGAGACTTCAGGTGGAGGTGAAATGGGAATACTGCTCTAAATGGCTGCTGCTAGACTGAGAGTGGTCCAAAAGCTGGTCTTAGCATGAGGCTGCAGACCTTCCATGCTGTTTCAGACTGGGGTTAGGGTGACTAGCTGGTACAGCCATAGGAAATCTTCAAACTCTCTGCAAGGAAGATGTAGTTCTATTTGGTTGGATTCTGCACTCTGTGCTTTGCCTAACTCCTTCCAGGTGTTCCAGTCCCTTTGTAGCTGCATGATGGGACCAGTCTGGGCTGATGAAGAAGCTTGGGTCCTCAGTGCTATGAAGCTCAGTGATGAAGAAGACTTTCACAGGTTTTGCACATACTGAAGTTCAGAACACTCCTGTTCAGAAGGCAGAGTACAAACAAGGTGTGTTTGCACATATATAACCTCTGGTTACTTTTTCTATGCACACACATTTAAACTGTAGATGATTTCTATCATATCTGATCTCAGAGATGTACCTCTTTAGTGCATCTCTGTGATCCCTGGGAATGTTGTTGGTGCTTTTCGTTATTATAGATCTTTATCATTAGTGAAGGAAGTGGTTTTTTAAGAATATGTATAAATATATTTGCTCTCTCAGACACTTTACAGATTGCATATATAATGTAATCTATTCCCTCTATGGTGTGCAGGACCTATTCCTCCTGCAATGCTCACAGACACCTTGTCATAGTCCCAAGGGCAACACCTATACATTCACTTGAAATACAAACTGCAGCTGTGGGAAAAGTCACAAAGGCTTCAGGACATCTGACCTTTCAAGTTTCTTCTTTCAGAAGAATGACCAGAATACTTCCCACTGGTCCTGTCAAGTGTTCTTTGTGGATCTGAACAGAGACATTGTTTCTTCTGTTATTGCATTACATTCATATTTAGATTAACCCATGGCTGACCTTGTCTCAACGGTGGACTAAACGAGTAGGTTGCTCTTGAGCCCTTCACTGCTCTTTGCATTTCCTCAAAAGCAGCCCAGGACAGAGCAGCTGGTGAGAGCACAGCTCTGGTCTGACACATAGCCTAGCCCTAGGCAGGGCTTCATGAAGGTCTGCAGGTTGGGTGAAGAGACAGAAGGCACAGCTGTGCTCTGGGACATTTATCTGCACTCATTAGAACTTTGTTTTCCTGCAGACTGAACTTAGAGGTGTTACAGGTCTGTAGAAGTCACTAGGGATGAGCCCAGACCAGGGAAGACTTGCCAGTGTCTCTTGTTACATCCCACTCACACCTCTCCAGGGAATCAGCTCAGGCATTCATGTAGAGGTTTCAGAGTTTGGCTCAGAACACACAGCTGTTCAGGAGGCTGGATGTGAGCAGTCGGTGTCTGGGACGTCAGTCAGTTTATCACCAAGAGAAACTTTGATCATGGAGGGGTATCAGATAAGTTCTTGAAGGAAGGAAGCTCTGCTCATGTCTAACCCTTCATATATGGCTGCAGTGCCCCTGGCCTTTTGGCTGTTAGAATATGGGTGGTTTCTATGTCTTCTAACTCACCCCAGCACCTGAAGTGTGGCTTAGAAGGCTACGTCATCCTGCCCTGGCAGGCATTGACCATTTTAAGTGTGGCACCCCTGATGAAAGGGCTGCACTGCCCCTGAGGGTCCCTGGGCCATATTCTGCAGAACTATGTGTTTGCCATGTAGCCCAGGCAAGCAAAGGGGTGATGGCCTAGAATGGAGCAAGCCAGCCACTTCAGCCAATCTTTTTCAGCTCCAGTTTTGGATGTGAGACTGATCTCCTCCCAAAAACTTCCAACCTGTTCACCTGCTGTCCCACCTTCCAAAACACCCTACAGAGACATTTTTTGTTTCTTGTCTTTCCTGTTATGCCTTTCTTATTTCTACCTCACGCACTTCATGCATCTCATGACTCAACATCACTTCTCTGTGCTAACTGTGATGGGAGGGGTAGATCCAGATGCAAGGAATCCCTGTGGCCCTGTTAATATATGACACAAAAGAAATCCTTAGTCTCAGGTTTGACACCATCAAAAAAAACCCTTTTAAACCTTTTATTACTAAGAGAAGGCCATGCAAGGTTACCCAGGTAAATGAATCAAAAATACCAAGTTGTCTATGCATGTGACAGAACTGCTACCAAGGGGGAAAGGGCTTCAGAAGCAGGTTGACCAACTGGGAGGAGACTGTGGTCCAGGAAGCAGCAAAACAGAGGGCCAAGAACCAGTAAAGAAATGATGGGATGTGAAAATCCTGTGATGGGTGCTGTGTGTGGGACATGCTGGGCAGCCTTGTGTTTGCAGATGGTGCTGGAACAGGACAACCATCCAAACCTTCTATCCTGACTGTGCCGTGAAGGTCAGGCATCATTGCAGCAAGGGGTCTGGTATGGAAGCAGTTGGGTGTTCTCCCTGATGAGCAAGGTCAGACCAGCAGACAAACACAGATACACAGATCAATCATCCTGGTATCACCATGCTCATTTCAGGCATGATGGCATTGGCAACTACCCACTGCTTCATAAGAAAACCACTATGTAAGTAAAATAAATATCTTTTATTAGACAAACCAGTGTAATTTTTTCTAGCCTAGTAGCTCACTTAATAAAGTGATACAAGCTCTAGCCTCAGATCTTGTAATACTTCTTATGGCATTTATAAACATTTAAGATAGTATATGGGTTGAATTGGTTTGTTGCCTTTTTTTAACCTTGAGCAACTTGGAGTGTGGACTTGCCCACATCTATTCCTGTGCTGCAGAATGGCCTTACAAAATTGAACAAAGCTTAAAAAAAGTTCATTTTGTCTCCACAAGGTAATAAAGTACATGCATAAAAAGGACAATCTAACAATATAAATAATGAAAACTGTGACCAGGTGCAAAGGATGACAAATACAAATAACAGACTGAGTGTTGTGGAGCATCAGTTAAATTACATACAACTTGTACTTAATGGGCCCATCTCTACAATGAGGAATAATAATAATGTTTCAAAGATCACTGGTAGCATCGTTTCCTAGAATCATCACATAATCTTAAGGAAGGTTCAATTTTCACTTTAAATTCAACACAAGGTATCTGCTACATCAATCCCTGCATTTATCTAGGGTCTATTCCCTATTGATAAGAAACTCAGATAACCTTTCCTGTAAAATGCAGCTCTGTTAAGAAACATGAGAAATAGCTGAAGCTTTGATTCTTGTCTGTAATGCTGCATGAAATTTATCTGAAAGAACAGCTCTGATCAGGTCCTGTATTCATTTGAGGTGTCTAGATTTTCAGTCCTGGAAGAGACCAGAAAGAAACAGATTTTCCAGTTTGTTCACTTTGGATCTTTGGTGACATATTTTTTTAATAACTGTCACTGTTCACAGTTTTCCTTTTGCAACTTATGTATGTAAGGAAGAAAAAACATTTTAAAATATCAGTACATAACTGTAAAGTCATAACTGGCAGAAAGGGAAGATCAATCACTTTTAATTTATCTTCTTAAAAAGCTTGGATTTCAAGTTGACAGCATCTCTTTAAATTAATGAGACCAAATAAGAGGCGGAAAACATGCAAATGCACTAAAGAAAGTTAGAATGACACTGCTGACAATTAACTAACAATTATTAATTCCCCTGATACACATTGTAATGATGATAATTATGATTAACTCATTTTGTTTCATTGTGGAGGCTGTTAACATTTGATTTCCTGGGCTTTTCCTTGCAATTTACATTAATTACTGTCCACCTCCTGTCTAGTTTTCCTACTGAAACTTAAAAAAATTAACAGACTTTAATATGCTCAACAAGTCTTTTTCAATTGACTTTCAACCTAATTGGCATTGTTATTTTCACTGCATGTCTGCCCATCATCACCTCTCAAAATAAGAATTTTGTTGAAAGAAGCTTATTCCTCCCTTTTCATACCTTGACTTACAAACTTTTTCATTTGTTAGCTCCAGTAACTGACTTGTTTTCCAGCCCAGATGCTTGTCATTGTACATAGTTCCCCTCACTCTCATATTTCATGGAGTCCAGCATCCAGGCTACTGATTCCTGTTTGTTTTCTGGTGCTTTCTGCTGAAAGCCACTTGCTACCATCCTGTCCACCCCTATCTGCTAGATCCCCTAGCCCCTTGCACAAGTAACCTTCATCATCAAGTCTTCCTAATAAAGACAATGAATATTGCTCAGCTGGAGATTTAGACCATTGTCACAAAACATGTGGAAGAAGAGGTCTAATCTTGACTTTATTAATTTCATACAATAGGTTAACCAATTTTCTTTCTAAAGTCTTGCAATGGCTACCTCTCATGAAGCTCATACCCATCCTAAACTATACTTGTTCTGGATAAGTAATGCCAAGTGGGAATTTCCAGATTTATCTAGAAAAGTTACAGCAGAAATCCTCCTGGAGTCTCCATATTGCTAATACTGACAGAGCCTGTGAAAGCTTTGTTGATCCCTGTTGCACTCACTTGAGACTTTTCAAGTGTGTTGAATTCATTTCACAGAATTTTTAAAATGTAGTTAAAAAAACAAAAATCCACATCTTCCAGAAGCTGAAGGAAACGTACAATTCATACTGGTGTCCCACTAGATCCATTATTTTTGCCCACAATCTAGCTAAGATTTTGGATGTTTATCAACAGCTCTCATTTTCAGTGAATGCTGTACTCAAGCCAGATACTCTACACATTCTGAGAAGTGTGTTCATAGCCAAAACGAATGCAGCTATCTCTTCTCTATGATGTATACCAGCACAGCTGAATGCTTCTGGGAAGTTTTGTTCCTAATTCACGTATCACTGTAGTGTCCCTAACATGGCAGGTTGTGTGCACGCACTGCTGGGGGGGCACAGGAGCAGCTGTTGATAAAGCTATCAGACACTTACCATTATAAGAACTGGTTTTCGGTTGCTTATAAAATTTACACTTTGCTGTATGTTTGTATAGAGCAAGAAGAAGGAGGCCTCCATGTCTCAGGAGAACAAGTGGCATTGTTAGCAAAAGCTGCTTGCGTAGGAGCCAAAATGCTTCTGATGAAGCCTTTCGCCTCCTCCTCCAGCAAGTGCTGGATTAAGCTGTCTCAGCCTTAGGGCTATCCCCTGGCTGATGCAAGGGCTCCACTGCAGCTCAGCTCTGCATGAACCTTGGTGATTGCAATGTTGCGCACACTGCCACCCTGACCCCTGGGAGATGAAGAGAAATTATTCTGTGAAATTCCTTTTAGGAAGGCTGGCTTGACCTGACAGCCTTCCCATCAATGCAGCTGTGGCTCAAGAGCCTGTCCTGCATGGTGAAGTAGCAGAGCAGACAGCGGCTAAGCTGCAAAGTGCATTGGGTCTGCCAACTTTGGGAGCTGCAAGACCTCAGGTTTCCAGAGCAGAAGAGACCAGACTTGTGGGACAAGTACCATGAAGCCATTTGGCCCCACTGCTGGACAGTCAAACTGAGTCCAGGAGCTGCCACAGGGCTCTGTAGAGCCACTATGCCAGCAGAGATCCTTTGCAGACACAATACATTTATTTTACTTGCTTAATCAGATTTTCCTTGTACTCTGGCAAATCCACTGCACAAGTCTCCAATGTCCTACAAACAGGCCCATTAGTCACTCCAGGACTAAACCTAGTAAGCCTGTGATAATACAGAGTACATAGATACATTTGCATACCACATGGTGATTTTAGAAGAAAACAAATTTTTTCAGGTCTCATGTATATGAAAAGGGCAATTATTGGTGCAAGAACACTGTGGCAGCATTTGTAGAAGCTTTAGCATTCCACTGCTACTTCAACATTTGACACAGTTCCACAAACCTGTGCTTATCTTTTAATCACAGAGCCCCTTTTATCTACTTGTAGTTAAAAGGAAGAAAAAAAAAAAAGAAAAAAGAAAAAAGAAAAAAAATTAAAAAAAAAAAAAAAAAAGACCTTTTTTTTGGCCAGTATCATATCTCTGAGGCTTCAAGTTTCCTCCCTCACAGTGTTCCTGAAGTGCTTTGGGATGCTGTAGTGTTTCTGAACTTTCAAAAGGGAAACAAAGGTCCAAGCAAGCCATTTCCAGGCTTTGAAACTTTTAGGTGATCCTCTTTGGCATGACGTCAGCTTGTGCCTGTGTTTAGGGATCTTCTCATGCGGGATTCACAAAGCATTCTTCAAATATTAGGAAGTTCTCAGAGGGAACTGCCTTCTCTTGCCTCACAGAAGATAGAGATGGAGATGTGGGGACACAGCAGAGAGAGAGTCAGGAGTATGAGGCATATTCCTGGACATCCATTTGGCTGTTTTATCCATTCAAACCACAAAATGTAGCTGTACAGCTGTGCTGCTGGGGAAGGACTCAGGAGCTGGAGTAGCTGAGAACAAGATGAAGCCCAGCAAAACTGTAGCAAGTATGTCCCTGTTGATACAGGATGGGACATCATGGGAATGCAGGTCTGATAAAAACCAAGACATTTCTTCAGTGTCTTCCTATAGATTTTCCCTGACATAGTTCCAGTTCCCGGAAAAGTGTAGATTCAGGAAGCACAACTTATAGAGGAAACTCAGCAGGACTGAAGGTAAATCCTCATCCTCAAAAAGGGTGACCAGAACAAGCATCCTCTTTTTTGAAGACTTTTAGCACAATGAGACCCTTACCTGGCTTACCAAAGACAAACCTAAGTGCTGACTTTGCCTTTGAGACTCAAGAAAGCAACAAGCAGGACAGGTGGCCATTTTTCCAGAGCTGGTGGACTGCTGGTTTGCCATGCAAAGAAGTGAGAGAAGCACTGGGATACTGAGACACTGCTGAAGGAGACAGCCTGACCTTTCTCAAAATAAAGAAATAAGACTGTGAGAAAAGTTCCTGTTAGATATAGGGGTAATAACTGCCCCATGGGATGCCAAGAAGGGATTGAAAATACATGTCAAGTGGGGTGTTTTTGGAGAGGACTCATGGCAAGGAGGAGGATTTTCAGGTTGGTTTGAAGGAGAGAAAGGGAGATTATTCATCACACATTAAGAACTTCGGAGAACAGAAAAGGAGACAAGCTGTGTTATCTGGAGATATTCAGAAAACAAGGGGAAAAGGGGAGGAGAAATATAAATATAAGATGGGTATGCAGAAAGGGCTTTGTTCTCAGGGGAGTAGGAGTGAAGAAAAGTGCTAATACCTTCCTGTGCGGTTCATCTGTTCTTCTTGTTATTCTCACTGATAATGAAAATGTTCCAGATGGATGAGGTTAACCAAATCTCTTGAGGAGAAAGGTTTTAATTTCCTTCCTTTTCTTCTCTTCACCTTTATCAGCACTGAGGAAGGGAAGGGACCAAGCCAAATTCACAGAGCCATTCATCATCAGCCCAGGGGAATTCAAATCCCTGTGCAAAGGTTTTCACTGGCAGAAGGACAAATATGTGCTATATGCCAACAGGAGTCTGTTGCCTGGACTTCCTGCATATTAATTTCCCTGCTTGATATTTTGTGTTGCAAATGTGAAATAGGTAGGGTGGCATCCCCCTGGAGTAATATAATATCAACGTGCCATAAATAGCAGCGAGGCAATGTCTGAAGGTAGCAAGAGACTATTGGATATCACCCAGTCACTGCACATAAGAAGGTTTGAAATAGGCTAGTTCTGCTCTCACAGATATAAATAGGGGTTAATCTATTTAAATTCCCAGGAAAGCTCATCTGAATTTACTTCTGAATGGAGTAGCATAAACCCCTGTATGCAGAATTATAGCTGCCTTTGAAGGTATAATTTAGTTCATTCCCAAAGGAGCAGTGGATCAAAAGCTCTCATTGAAGACAGGTTGTCATCTCCATTTAAGATTAACATAGATCTTTGTTTCCTGCTTCTGGAGCAGTGGCACCCAGGGGTGCCAGGACAGAAGGTAGCCTGTCCCATCCCAGGCTTGTTGTTTCTTCTGGTCCTCTGGGGAAAGGATGGATCTTGAGTTTGGATGATTTTGCTGGTGTGCTGTGCTTCTTGTGGGGTAGCTTGAATTGCACAAAGCAGAGGTTTTGGGGAAACTCAAATGTGTTCCCTGACAGTCACATGTCCAGGGCTTGTTGTGATGTGAGCAAGGAGATGCACCCCTAACTTGGGCATCTGGTGACAGAGATGGGTCCCCTCGTTCAGACACTTAGCACTTACAGCTGCTGTGAGGATGTTCTGCCCTGTCCCTGTCCAGGTTGAAAAGTCCCAAGCACATAAGGGGGGTGGAAAGAGAGACATCAGTGTGAAATGTGAAGATTTCTTAGATCTGTCAGTCATTTTTATAAACATAAATATAATGGGTTAGCTGAGGCATTGATATTTGTTGGTGTATTCATTCATACTACAATAAATTTAGCATTTTCTTGTATATTTTTTGCAAGTAGATGTTTTATTTGCAGGAAATTATGACAGTAACTGAATCTATCTGACTTTTACCAGCGGCAGTATGCTTCTGCAGCTCTGTACTGGGAGGATCTTCTGCAGTGTCATTGACTTTACTCTGAAACAACACTCCACTTTCTCGCTTACACCAAACACCTGTTCCACTAATGTGGAATCACTTGTGTCTCAACTGATTCATTAATCACATGGATGTTCTGATATTTTGCATTCTGAGTCAAGCTGCTACCTTCCATATCAATGCCCACTTAATTGATTATGTTTACAGTCCCAGTGAATACTTGAAAGAATACTGATAAACTTTACACTTATAAAGAAAAATTACATCCCCTATATCTAATAAAATCATAAAATCTAGAGCCTTAGCTCCAGAAACAGCCAGAACTCTGACCACTTCACTTTTACCCAGTTATCTCTGTGCTGAGTCTGATCATTTGTGTGCAAAGCAAATATTGCAGGCTATGCACAGACACACATGCCATACATGCCACACATGCCACATGCATAGGTCATGTCTTTGAATTCTTCCCCATAAACATATGTTTAGGCATGGCAATCCACAACTGGCATAGGAATGGACAGGTGCGAGCAATGCAATGACTGTCTGTATAGAGTTAACAGACCTGCTTGGTTCCAAAACAGCCTAAGGTACTTGTGTGGACTCCACCATCTGAAAACCTGAGTCCCTCATAGGTTTTGCTGTATTTATGCAGAAAATACACCTGGATACCTTCAGGTTTTCACACAGGCATCTGAGGAAGAAAGAACAGTCACTGTTGCATAAAAAAGGACTTATGTGAAATAGAATCATAGAATCATAGAATTGTCAGGGTTGGAAGGGACCTTAAAGATCATCTAGTTCCAACCCCCCTGCCATGGCCAGGGACACCTCCCACTAGAACAGGTTGATCAGAGCCCCATCCAGCCTGGCCTTAAAAACTTCCAGGGATGGGGCTTCCACTGCCTCTCTGGGCAACCTGTTTCAGTGTCTCACCACCCTCATGGTGAAGAAATTCTTCCTAATGTCTAATCTGAATCTACTCACCTCTAGTTTTGATCC
>JAAGNO010025956.1:37097-48162 GCA_033439905.1 Ceryle rudis
ACCTGAATCTACTCACCTCTAGTTTTGATCCATTCCCTCTAGTCCTACCCCTACCTGACATCCTAAAATGTCCCTCACCAGCTTTCTTGTAGGCCCGCTTAATATACTGGAAGGCCACAACAGGGTCTCCTTGGAGCCTTCTCTTCTTCAGACTGAACAACCCCAATTCTCTCAGTCTGTCCTCATAGGAGAGGTGCTCTGGCCCTCTGATCATCCTCATGGCCCTTCTTTGGACAGGTTCCAGCACATCCATATCTTTTTTGTAACAGGGGCTGCAGAACTGGATGCAGTACTCCAGGTGGGGTCTTACGAGAGTGGAGTAGAGAGGAAGAATCAGAATACTCTGCAGACTTCTCCATCCTTGTCATCGAGAATGCCCAAGCTGCCATGGTATAGGCAAGCCAGTGGGGAAGCGACCCTCCAGTCCTTTGACTAAATTTATTCTGTCCTTTGGAGAGAAATGAAGGATCTGCTAATCCAAAACCTAATATTTTAGCCAGGGATTTGACACATGCTTGTAGAGAGAGACCTGAGGCCCAGTCCCTGCTCTGAGAGCAATACACACATTAGACTGGAAGGGACTTGTTAAAATGCTGAGCTGCTTATTGGAGCAGGACCAGGAATCCTAACAAGAAGCAAAGAGCTTACCCCAAACTGATCCCTGGACTGTGCTTAGATTAATTTATGACAATGAAGTTTCTGCTCTGTGCAGTGATCACTTCATTTCAAATGAATAACAGTAAAAAAATAATGAAATTTAGCTTTATCTAGGGTGGAATTATTTACCATAAACTTTGATTAAATTTTCATAAGGTCCTAATTGATTTTGGCACATACATTTCATTGTCTGTCTAAAGGACTTTTTCTAGTAAGCTGTTATCTGAGCTCTAGAACAATTTTTCTAGTAATTTTTTGGTTACACATCATATCACCTTTTTTCCACTGTAGGACTACTGTTTTCCTAAACAAATGATTTATTTTCAATCTAGCAGCAGCCTCACAAGCCTTCTTCTCTGTGCACCGTGCCTGCTGAATTATACCAATCAAGAAACACATTTGCTGGGGTTTTCCACTGATGCAGCTACATTGGTGTACTGAATATACACACTCAAAAAAACCCACAGACCTCCTAACTGCTCTATGCTACTGATTAGACAAGATTAACATTTCACTGGAGCTGTGTCAGCTTAAATGTGAATGTGGAAAAATTGAACACAGTGATGATACTTCATGGTGAACAAGATTGCAATCAATGATTCCAAATTATAGCATGTTATCTTCACTCAGTTAAAATTGCAGCGGGCTGCAGATAAAACATTGACTTTATTTTCCATATTTGACTGGAGATTATATATTTTTCTGCACTGAAAGATCAGAATTATCAGTAAAGAATATCCTTATGCACATCACACACTGAAAAGTATAAAAAAGTAAATTCCAAGTCAATTTTCTTTTAATCTCCAGCAGTGGGTAAGGGACATGGCTTGCCCCTTTTCCCACTGCTGCTGTTTCTGGGTGGTGAGAGGGATGAACAACACAAGGGAATAGTTGTGCTTATCAGCAGGCACCAAGCCTGTCTGTTCCTGGCTATGGAAGGGATGGGATCAAAGTCTGGTCCCCAACCTTTCCCCCCCAAAACCAATCATGTCCACATTTCTACCCTCAAAGCTCGATCTCAATGTCATTATGTCCCTAAACTGTCCTGGCTTCTTGTGATCCCAAACTAAGAAAGCTCTCTGCTGCTATGAGGCAGAGAACACCAGGTGGAAGAGGCTGCCTCGTTCACAGGGAAGGTGATAAGGGGCAGCGATGAGGCCCCTGCAGCCCAGCCCCATGTCCAATGATGCCAGGCAGCAGAGTGAGGACATGTGCAAGAGAAAACAGGAATAGGTGGAATAATTATTTTCTAAGACAAAAGAACAAACTTTGCCAAAACCTCACAAGTGTGTGGCTAAGCATTCTCTGATGATAATCTAGTACTGAACAGTGGCTTCTTGCAAACCTCTGGAGAGCAGTAGGGATGCCCTCAACCTTTAAAATGAGCTGTTAAGTCCTCTCCTACATCATCTCTCTAGTCTTGTCTTAATATCTTTACCAGTGCTCTGGAGGAGGTGACAGAAGGCTTGTTCATCAGTTTTCCAGATGACATCAAATTGGGGAGACCATTTATTATTATGTTCAAGGACAGGGCTATCATTCAGGTATACCTAGACTCACTGGAGGAATGGGCCAACAGGGACCTCATGAAATTTGACAAGGTCAAATGCAAAGCCCTGCACTTGGGATGAAAGGACCCTTTGCAACAACACAGGTGGTCCTGGTGGGCAGCAAATGGGACATGAGCCAGCAGTGAGTCCTGACAGCCATGACAGCCAACAGGTGAATGAGCTGGTACAGAGACAGAGAATAATTGGAGTTCTTATCTCCTCTACTTGACACTCAGTAGACCACGGCTAGACACTGCAAATGGGTTTGTCCCCTCCCAGTAGAAAAAGGACATTAATAAACTGGAGTGACTTCAGAGGAGATGGTGGGGCTGCAGGACCTGCCCTCTAAGGAGAGGCTGGGGGAGATAAGCTTGTTCAGCCTGGAGCAAGGATGGCTTTGGGGCACATAGTAGCAGCCCCTAATATCTGTGGGAAGGTCATTGAGGAGACTGAGACAGGCTTTCCACAGTGAGGCTGGGTAGGAAGAAAGACACAAAGGATATGTTGAAACACAAGAGTTTCATCCTGGGTATAAGGAGACACTTTTGCTCCATGAGGACAATCATACAGAGGCAAAGGTGTCCCAGAGAGTCTGAATTCTGACTTTGGAGGTTTTCAAGACTGGACTGGATGAAGCCCTGAGCAGCCTGATCTGACCTCAGAGCTGACCTGTTGTGAGCAGGACGTTGGAGCAGAAACCTACTGAGGTCCTTCCCAGTCTGAGTTATTCTGTGATTCTATTAGCAGCCCGTCCCATCCACATCTTTGGTTAAAACCGACGTACCCTTACTAGCTATGGCCAACAGTGGTGACAATTTAACTAATCCAGCTTAAAAGTAGTCCCATGTAGATACAAGGGAATAAGAAGAGGGGTGAAGCAAATGAGACACCCAGGTAAAGGCAATCATTCATCGTTAGCTTGAACCTGTAGATGTGAAAAGAGAGGGTCAACAAAAAGCCCAATGTATATATTGAGCTGTGGTAGTGTAACACCAGTAACACTGAGTATTAGGAGGAAAGATTCTCATGCAAGCTTGTCAAACACTGTATCAGGTTGCCCAGAGAATTTGTGGAGTCTCCACCATAGAAGATATTCACAACTAGGCTGTATATGTTCTGATCTAACTTTCAAAGCTGGCCTTGCTCTGATGGCATATTAGACCACATGGCCTCATGAAACTCTGGAGTAAAAATAAAACACAAGAATAGAAATGTCACAAAAGAGCTGAGATCCAAGCAGGAGAGGTCATGCCAGGAGAACACTGAGAAGATCCAGCTGAAGGCTGATAAACATGCAAGTTTTTACAAGACCTCTAACAGTCTCTTCCCCTCACCTATTGGTTCTTCTCCCTAGAAAGAGCAGTGCTTCACCTCACCAAGTGAAGAGCAGGTGAGGTGCTTCAGGGCTGAGCACATTAACAACTCTTCACTCACAAGTCCGGCATGTGAAAATGAGATCTTAGTATGAGAAATTGAGATCTTCGAATGTATCACACAGAGTGAAAGCTTGGAGCTTCTTACTTAAGAACTGTCTTTTCTGGAGACATTTGGTACTATTCATTTTGTCTCCAAGTGTCAAGGCATCAGCTGAAGACATTATTTCTATGACAGGTATCAGACAGGAGAGCCTCATCTAACTCAGATGTGGCTCAACTTTTCCAGCTGATGTGGCTGAATACAGCCCACAGGAGCTCAGTAATACATTCATCTTCAATCTGCCTGCAAAAAGGACTAATAGCCATGGGATTTCCCTGCTTCTTGTTGCTGGAAACACCTAGCTCAAATTATTTTAGAGCACTGCAAGAAGAGTGCAGCAGAAAAAAGCCTGCTGCACTTTTTGTGTGGATAGAGATGACTGAAATATTGTGAAGGGAAAACTGAGGATGGTACAGGTCATCTAAGGTGCTGGAGAATATGAAGATGGAGGTGTCACAGGTCCTCAGCTCCCACTGTGCAAGCACCAATTGCTGCAACTTACAGCTGCAGCTGCTTTGCCTGCATCAGCTGCTGGAGAGGCTGCAACAGCTACAAACACTTAAGGCCCTTTCATGATGGGACTCAAGGGAAACATTCTCTCCATTTTCACTTCTGTAGTCTATCCATCATAAATTTAGGTCAAACATCCCTGCTACATGACACTGTTTTCTGTCCTTGTGGTGGATTGCTATGGAGTAGCAAAATAAAAAATAAATGCAATGCCTTGGACTTGGGAGTTTGTAGGATTGACACCAGAGGCAAATTAAGCTCTTGCCATGTGAGAAGGGCTGAGTTCTTGCCTCTGAGGCTCAGGATGTTTCCTCCCTATAGGGGCAGACCCTATTTCTCTGTGATGTTTGTACTGCAATATGCTGATGACAATGACCTTCTTCAGGATTTATTAAAGCTCTAAATGGAACAAGGGAAGCTAAATAATGACAGATCCATGCACCCAGGGAGCATCTAGAATAAGAAAAGCACACTAAAAGAGATGACAAGACACAAAAGATGTAGGAAGAAGAATGAGATATGCAAAGAAGAAGATGCTTCTGTACATCTTTATCCTTGCTGTCTCTGCCCCTTGCCGCTGTCACAATTGGAGACAGCATCTCTGATGATGAGTGTATAGGAGCCAAAGTGACGCAGGCCTAAGCCAGAGGTCTGAACTCCTACTACCAGGGCACGCTGCTACATGCAGAAGTGTCAGTGTCCCTGATGGAGAAGCAGGCAGAGTGGCATCACAGATGGCCGAGTGGCTGTTGCTACAGCACTTTGGTGTGACAGATGAGCAAAGGATCTAATTATATTGCTGGAAAAGAGAACCATCTTGCATTGTCCTGTGATCTACGCTAGTCATTGCAGAGCTGATATGTAGTACAAGGTGCAGCATAGCATTAACTGCTCAGTAACGCTGAAATACATCACACAGGTGCCTGTTCTGTGGCCACTCTAATATATTGCACTGCCTTTGCTTGCCAGTCTATCACTTGAAAAAGGGACAGGAGGTGTAAAAAGCCTCAGTCAGATAACTACATTGAGAGTATAAGTTTCACACAACTCATGCAGAAAGCAATGAACTGTATCAAGGGCTTATATTCACTTCCCCCTGACCGCTCAACAGCTATTCATAAAAGAGCATGAAAGAACAATTCCATCTGACTGCATGTCTTAATGCATTTGTGTTCCTGTAATCATCCTGTTTCATCTTGATTATAACCAGAACACATGGAACAACCAGACAGGGAAAACAGCAGTGGGAAAAAAGAAGTATAGCTGTACAATAGTTACCTACTGATGTAATTGTCTGATGTTATAGTAGTTAAGTACCTGTGTTGAAAGGGTTACCGCAGACCGTCACCCTGGGCCTCTGTACCTGAGTGAACAAGGTGGTATGTCAGGGTCCACAGGCAGCTGTGCATGTCTGAGAAGTACACTCCATGTTCCCCCTCTGCAGTACATCTGACCCCTTTCATGCAGGTACCAGAGCTGCTCTACACAATTTTACAAATTGTCCATTTGTAGACTTTTTTTGATGTAAAGAAGTGAGAAAAGGGGGCCCTTCTGAAGCTATAACTGCTTGCAAGAATGACAGAGATAGTGACTAGGATAGTAACAGTCAACAATACTCAACTCCTATGCAAATTCTCTGCTGCCACTATCACATCATTTTACAGAGCAGTCCTTCTCCTAAGGCTGAATTAGTACCACAGTCTAGCATATTAACATATAAGGGGCTGCAATAGAATCTAGCTCTTTAATTTTATTTGTATAAATCTGACACTAGTAATTCATAAAACAGTATATACAATGGAGTCATGAACATGCAGAAGTATGCACTCTTCTAGTTTTCACTGTGGATGAATAATTTGCTAATGAAATTGATTTATCCAATACTGTCTGCTAAATTCATTACCCTTGGACTGCAGAGGCATTTGAGTTTTGCCAATCTACAGTCTTTTCTTTTTAAAGAATGAATGGAATAGGAAGAAAACCAAATTACATTGGTGATTCTCATTAAAAAAAGTTTAGGGCAACATTTTACTTTTCTGCACCCCCTAACGTGGTACACAAGATCCAGCAGTGGCCTTGGTCTACACACTAATTCTTGGTACTGACTCTAAACATGAGGTGTTATCACTGCTAGCAGCAGACACTGCCTGTGAAAACAGGCTGCTGACTTCAGACAGTGCAATTAGAAGAACTGAGCTGAAAAGTAAAATCACTGAACAGAATTAGTTCTGTTCTAACTCAAACTGGGACAAACTTCTGTAGTGGATCTATATACTCTAGGGCATATGGCACTGCATTGTTAGTCAATGTATAATGACCTTCTGAATTAAATGAATTTTATTTTTCCATCTGAATTCCCCAAGAGTAACCCTGCCCTTTGGTGCCAAGTGTAATGAGATCATACCAGATGTGTGTGAAGGAACAGCTGTGTAAAGATCTGGATGTGGCTGCAAAGGTAAAAACCAGCCTCCAGTATGGAGGGGTGCCTAGTATGCTGGAAATGAGTCTAGTATCTCTAGCTGTGGTTGGCATTGATGGGTTATACAGCATTCAAAGTAAATCAATATAGTCACCCATTATCATGTTGCTGGGTCCAAAGAAGCAAGCAACTCATCACTGCAGACTTCTTGAGGCTACTTGTTCTGTTTCTTGGGCCATCTATACAGGTGTATTTTCATATGCCAGCTGTCTTGCCAGGGCAGAAGACAGACATAAACCTGCAGAGTGGATAAGATATCTGTCATGGGTCACATTTTCCTGTTTCCCTGATTTCACACTGAGGTTACTCTGTTCATGTTCAGCTGCTAATAACTGTTTTTATAAGGCTGAAGCCCTTAGGCTGTTGGTGTAACCAGAAAGGAATGATGTCTCACTAGTGTTTTTTATTGCCATGGTGGATAATTACTACCTGCAGCATGTCCTGAAGTCTAGTGTTTTTTCATGCCTTGCAGAACTTCTGAAGAAATGGCTTGGGAAAAGTTTTGGAGACAGGACTCTAGGCAAAGTTGAATGTACAAATAGGCTTCAAAAGTCCTCAGCTATATTTTATGTGTTGTGGTAATCCCCAAATTCTTAATCTTATCCTAATAAAGCTCCTTATGGGCTAGATACCTCATAAATGCCGAACAAATCCAGATGCTCTTCCTTGATATATTTACCACCCAGTCATGTAGATTCTGCATCTTCATTTTTGCATCCCTTTAATTAAGAATGTTAAAAAACAAGTAAGGGATACACCTTTAAAATTGTTGCACAGAATAGAAACATGATCATGTAAGCAGGGCAAATATGGTGGTACTTAAATACCTCAGGGGACAACTGCTGTACTTGAGATATTCATTTCTAATACACTTTTTCGGACTTACACCTGCTACAAATATTGCCCCATCTGTTGAAATGCATCTAGTCTGTGCACAGTGGTTGGGATTTAAAAGGAGCCTATGCACATTAGTTTCCAAAATCCCATTACATTTTAATAAGATTTCTACTTCTAAAGGACTGAGGTCAATGAAAAAAAATCAGCTTGAATTCCCAGTTTCCACACTGCTACCACCAAATTAACTCAGTGGCAATTCGTTCCAGAAGGTTTAGTGTTAATTTTATTTCTTTTAGCAACTCTTTTCCTACATTTGAGTGGTTTAGGACTTAGTTCTTGCTTGACTTGTTGTTGCACTCCATGTTTGTTTTTTTATCATCCCTGCTAAGGATATCTCTGAATACAGAGTGACACTCATACCTGACACCATGAACAGGAAAACTGATGAGTCACAGCAGCTCCAAATTCCCATCTGCATCAGTGATGGAGAAATATCCTGCTAGGAATAACTATATCCTTTATAGTCAGCTTCTTCCACTTCCATTACCATGATTTATGAATCTTTTCCAAACTGCACGTTTACAAATTTAAAAGAAAGTTAAAGTTTTAATTAATACAGAGACAAAGCACGCTGTCCATCAGCCATTGCCAGAGCTGTCCCTCCACCTGGTCTTTTCCAACCAGTCTGAGTCTTATTTCCCTTTGCTCATCAATATGTGTTTCCTAAGTGGGATGCAATCATGAGATAGGGAAAGGTGCTGCAAAGCCCTATAGGGCTGTTGCATCTCATGAGCAGTACATGGAGTGGTACCTCTGTGGGGGGGGAAATCCTATACCTCCTTCATATTCCCCTTATATTCCTGTCTAGCTGCCAAGGAAGTTGTTCCAAATGTTTTGACCCAACAGACTGATCAGTCACTAATGTATTTCTCACAGGGTCTCCAGCATGTCATGACCAGACTTACAGTGAAAGCCCAGTGCAGATGGCAGGGGCTGGGGCAGCTACTGTACCTGAAAAGCACCAGTATTTCTGGTGGCCTCTTGCCACTAGGTTCACTGATACTTTTCAGGCATCAGTGCCTGGGATACAGAGAGGGGAAATTTCAGTTGGAGTGGCTCCCACTGCAGGAGGGGATTGAGGTTGGACTTTACAGCACATCAGACAGCAAATCTATCCATCTCTTTGGAAGCAAATCATATCTCGTGTAAAAATTTTCCCAGAACTGGACACAGTACTCAAGGTGAGGCCTCACCAGTGCCAAGTACAGTGGGAGAATTACATCCCTAGACCTGCTGTCCACCCAATTCCTGATACAAGCCAAGATGCCATTGGCCTTCCATCTAGGAAACTGCAATCCTTGGAGGTGAGGAGGTAGACCAAGAGAGTAAGTGACTCGCTCACAATGACTCAGCCATCATGTCACCTCTCCCAGCTTCTCCCTGCAGGGATGGAGGAAAGCCTTTAATCCCATGTTGGGAGGCTGGAGACAATCACGTCCAAGGGAGCCACCAGCCTTCTGATAATAACACAAAAAATGACCAATCTTTCAATATATCTTTCAGTTAAGAACACAAGTAGGGCCCTGAACTTTCAGACTATTATTTCTGAATGCCTGGCAGCCTGACCACCTCTCACAGCTGAGAGGACACTCAGGATGACAAATTCTGCTTGAAGCCATTTTCAGTGTGTAATAAAGAGAGTAAAAATGGTGGTGTGACCACACTCACATTTGCAGCAAGGAGAGCTAAAAGTGTCATTTTGGTGCAGAGCTGTTAGAAACCACAAGTTTCTGCCCTTGTGCACTGAGCTGCAATGTGTTCTTGGTGTTTAATGAGTTCACAGTGGTGTTCTTTTTCTTCTGCCCTTACTGTGTCAGCTTCATCCAAGAAGTAACCAAGAGAAGACTCTCCAGTTAGATGTTTCAAAATTTTCTTTGCATTTCTGCACATGTATTCAGACTTTCATTACAAACAAACAGCAAGATGTAAAGGGCATCTTTAGCTTGGATCTATGGAGTTGAAAGACTAACCCAGGAGTAGCAAGTAAAATCTACTACATTTCATTTAATTTTTCTTCCTAACTGGATAGGCTTCTGAAAATTACTTCTTTTATAAAATCACTAATCTAACCTGCTTCTTCTGCCTGGATAATTATCTCTGCATTCACTGGGTTAATCATGCAAACATTATTTTCAAAGTACCTCAGACTGTGCATAAAACTTTATGGAAAATATGACATTTTTTTTAATATGAAATTTAAGAGGGGGAAGAGAAAAAAGCAAAATATGAAAAAAAATTGGCTTCTGAAAAAAAATGTTTAAGTATAATATTTAGGAAAAAATACTGATCTTTTTCCCCCTGCATATAATATGCGTGAGCCAGAAGCTGTTGATCGTCTCCTGCAAGCTTTCATGGCTGTGGTCATGAGAGAATAGTATAACAGCCAGGCTTTTTCAAATGTGATCTGTAATACTGCTGTCATCTCTAGCAATCTGCTTTCCTCTTTGTGGTTTTCCTGACACTTTGCTTTAAAGCACAAGCTCTGGAGTTGTTTGATTACTGTCAGACATTGTGCCTAAAGAAAAATTACTTACTTTTTTAGCTTTTATTTCAAGCAGCCGTATTCTTTTAAGTTCATCCTTTTTACCATGAGCCATGGTTCCAGACAGCCAGCTGATTGTCAACAGTTTTGTAATGCATGGATTCATGTCTCAGTGCCTTTTCATTTTTCCATCAAAAAGTGTAAGTAAAAAATGTTGACCAGTTCTATTGTGCTCTCCAAAACATTGAAAGAACACTGGGTTTGAAGTTTTGTAATGAGCTGTCATGTCTTCCCTTTTTCAGTGCATTTCTTTGACCATAGCTGAGCTCACTTACTAGAATGTGGAATTTTTGCTATTAGATGAATATAGAAAAAAAAACCAAAACAAAATACCTGCTGCAACAAGCAGTTACAGTAAGAAAACAAGTGAGAAGAAATATTAAGGATATAAAATGTAGCTGTCTTTGAAAGAAACCTCTGAAATTTATAACAATACTTTCAGCCTCAACAGTACAGTGATGCTGTTGCACTGGCGCTGGCATTTCAGTTCAAAAGTGAAGTGCTCTTCAAATCTAGAGTCAAAAGTCCTTCTCCATGGTGGGTCACCTTATGGAAAGCCTTGGAATGCACAAGCAAGATTCCTTCTGGATGGAACAGGACTGGGAGATACTTCCCATGAATTCACCATTGTCTCTGATGGGTGTTGGTCCCTGGGGCCAGACTGGATCTAGTCTGAGGGAAATTGCCTTGAAATGTAAGCAACATGGGTGACCACTGCTCAGTACCAACACTTCTTCTGCACACACCCACTCTATGGCATTGCACTGCTTCCTAATGCAGGCACAGCTTGTGACTAAGAAAGGTGACAGAGTACGCCATGAAATCAGCCAACATTACAAAGTTTTAGTAACTCAAATACCTTCAGTGATGTGGGTTCCCTTTCCTTTCCTTCCTTTCCTTTCCTTTCCTTTCCTTTCCTTTCCTTTCCTTTCCTTTCCTTTCCTTTCCTTTCCT
>JAAGNO010025956.1:48319-60543 GCA_033439905.1 Ceryle rudis
TCCCTTTCCCTTTCCCTTTCCCTTTCCCTTTCCCTTTCCCTTTCCCTTTCCCTTTCCCTTTCCCTTTCCTCTTTCCTCTTTCCTCTTTCCTCTTTCCTCTCCTCTCCTCTCTTCTCCTCTCCCTTTCCTCTCCTCTCCTTTACTCCCATCCCTATAAAATCTCAGTGTCTTCCAGAAGTGCATTAAGCAGTATGAATAATATTTGTCAACATTTACACAAAGGATAATCAAGATGTCATTGTTTACAGGCTCCCCAAAACTGAACAAGAAGCTATACTAATGGAATTCTCTTATTGATTCAACTGATCAAAATGCATTTGCATTAGTAGCACAGGATAATTGGGACACATTATAACAAAACAACTGATTGGTAATGTAATGCTGTTCTGAATAGGAATACATTATCCTTTCATGCATTTAGTATTTCCATTAATCACTAACTTGGTGCCATCTTCAGTTTTGCTGAACAACCTTCAAGCTGGGAAACTTGAAGCTCTTTAAATCTATTCATATTTACAGACCCTCTCAGACTGCCTGACATTATGAACCTTTAATTTTAATTCAGACTCAAAATCAACGTGAGATAATGCTCACATTGGTATTCTTCTTCCCTTTCTTCTCTTAGGGCATTGCTTATTATTTGTTTCCTTAGCAGAGGAAACAGAAGGGACTTGGCAAACTTAGAACTGCAACCTTTCCCCTCTGCAATGTATGTGGCTGCTATTGTCCTAAGTCACTAACATGCCATTGTTTCCACATTTAGCTCAGTTGCCTCATGGAGATTTCTGATGCAAGAAGCCACATACTTCTGCAGGCAGCAAACACAGAAGACAAGGTGGAATCAGTTGCTTCTTCGTCCCCCCCTTTCCAGACCTCAGCTGCTACTAGCTTCTGAAAGGAGACAATCTATTTTCTTTCTCCAGTACCTATTCTCCAAGGAGACATACTTCTAAAGAACAAGACAAAATGAATACGAGGCAACGCAATACTCCTAATCCAACATTTTGAAAGTAGGCACATTTATACTGTTGGAAGAACAGATGTTGACAATAGGTAAGCCAGACTTACGCAGCTTATAAAATGTGATGTGCAATCAACAGGTATCAGTAAGGTTAATGGGGCTGCAAATGCAGATATGCAGCCCTCCAAGGACCAGCATAGTTCTGCCAAGTGTTGCAAGTGCTCAAATACAGCTGAAGGTAATTAGAGCTGAAGGCCCTCTGCATTTTTCAGAAGATCTAAAACATTTAGCTTTGGATCAGATCCTTTTTGTGAAGGGAAACTGTCCCTCTTTTATTCTTTGGTTCTTTGGTTTTGCTAGATTTCCTCCCTCCTCACCTTAATCCCATGAGGACATGTTTCCAGATTTTGTTAATCAATAAGCAAGATCAGGAGAAAGAATGACATATCAGATCATATGTCAAAAATCAGTCCAATAGTCACTACTATAAAAATGCATTTACAGTTTTTTGGCTGGTGCTTCATAGCTCTTTTTTTTAAGATTGCAATTTAGCTTCTGAAAGTAGCAGTCACATATTATATCTTATCTCATTTATGTATTCACAAATACAGTGAAATTTCAAATTATAGCAGTCTATTGAGTTAATAACTAACATAAGGGCCTGCTGACATTGTGGATATCTATTGTAAATTCCTTCAATTTCAGAAAGATCAAGAGTAAACACAGCTCTAACACTAGGAAATTGCTAAAAATTCTGTGAAAACAAATTGATTTCATCTCTGCTCTGGACATGGGTCCCCAGTGCACCCATTAGAGCAGAAGCAAGCCCTGCCAAAGAATCACTAAATGCCGCAAAGAGCCATCTGTGATGTCCAGTCCAGATTCCTCTGGTACTTATCGCCACAGGCAATTACTATTGAAGCAGCAAATTTCTCTCAGGTTATACACAGCATAGGATAAGATCCTATATTTGTACAGCTTTACTTGTTTGGAGAAGTGTCCCTGAGGTGCAACAGAAAGCTATGCATTAGATTATTTTCCATTGTTTCTTTGTTTACTCAATAATTGTCATAAGTAAGGAACCGAGATTAAGAATATTTCTATCATTTCTGGAGAATTACCAGTGTTATCAAGTAAATATGACATACTTGGCTTTGGTAATGGTAGATACCATTTTTTTTTTGCTTCTATAAATGCCCCAGATAGAAAACATGGGAAATAGCTGCACTATTTTGTGAAATAAATGACTCCCTGTGGTTTTCCTGTTAATGTCATGCTTTCTGTTGTTTGACCACAGTAATTAACTTCTTTCCAGAGACACAATGAATAGGGAAAGACAACTCAGTAGTTTAGAATGATATGGGCTTGCTGAAGAAGAGGGGCCAAGCCAGCATCCCGTTGGTGATGAAGCACTGGTTTACTGCAGTGGGACCTGGTCAAGAAGATGCAGGCTGAATATCCATGAATAAATATAATAGTAATAAATTAAGTCATTACAGGAAAGGCCATTCCCCAGAGAGAGGACAAGGACTGCAAAGCATCCCCAGAAAAAACACACAGACCAGTAAAAGGACACTGGGTCCTAAAGACATAAATGTGGAGATATCGTCCTCCTTACCAAGACTGCTTTGTTACATGAAGGGTTACGAGCAATTAGACAGCTGGGAGCATGACTGACTCCTCTTGGATGATTCTGCAAGTGTCTCAGATTGCACATTGCTGAATATTGCTGCAACTTCCTCCTTATATGCCAACAGACCAGTGCTCCTCAGTTGCATAATCAACAGCTCTCCCCATAGCCACTAAATACATAGTTGATGTTTGCATCCATGGATAAATGTAGTGTCCAGCTTCAGTGAGCTGAGGCAAAAGTCAGAGAGCCAATTCTCATCTAAACTGCATAGAAATCTGTGTTCACCAGCTTCTTCTTACTCATAGACCTGTGGTCTACAAAGGTGAATTACACTACCCAAATGATGTAGTTTCCTGAACAGGTCATGAATAGAGAAATTTCCATATGGAAGACTGGAGACCATTGTGTTAAGGGATTCTGTTTCTCTGATACAGGAAGCTTCATCTTTGCTTTCTTCATGGATCACTGAGTTTTTGTCAGTCTTCTTGTGTCCATGCCTAAAATCCTTACCTGTTCTTTCTACACTCAGGCAGAATATGTTACCAATTGTCAAAGCACAAAGTTTATGTGAAGGTCAAGGGAACCCCCCACATTATGTTGTCTTTTGGTGATAAGCACCACAGCTTTTACCCATGAGAAAGTCAACATATTGCTCCATTCTTCTCAGTATGCAATAATAATGCAAGTTGAAACTTTCTTCTCAAAAATGAAGAAATCATTTTTGCTGTTGTAGAGACCTCATTTTTGTAGAGACAAAAATGTGTCATTTGTGCTCCCTTATGTCATTCAGACAAGACCTAGAAGAGTGTCATTTTCTTATCTTGTTGCTTGTTTTAATCTTAGTAATAAGGAAAATGTTAAACTGAGGCTGGCCTTGGTTGTTTGATAACTTTTAAGTTCTCTGGGGTGAACCAGCACTGAAATCCTTGTACTCGCCTGCTTTGCATTTCCCATAGTTCGTCTTTTTCATGTTTAATCAGACTGTGGTCACAATCCCATAGTGAGCTACCTGTGAACAGATAACAGTTCTCATATGCAGTTCAGGTAGGGAAAGAGCCTGTGCATTGTCTGCTTCCTGTCATGTCCCAGCAGATTTGGTGGGTTTCTGTTTCCTTTTCTAGAAGAAAGCCATGACACAACGACTGGCAATGGGTTTGGCGTATACATTATCTACAAATATTCAGTGGTTCTGTAACAGAAAGCATTCAAACAAGAAGCTTTTGGGGTAATTCAGCCCAGAGACTACACTAATTTCTGCAATGTACTTGCTTCCAGGACTGGATCTGATCAGAGCAAGTAAAATCTCCATGGCTAAAAACATGGTAAAGAAAAGGCCTCCAAGATTGTAATAGTCAGTGTTGATAATATACCTGTCATTTTACATTTCCTGTCAGAGCAGGCATTGAAGGTGTAACAACTCTGTATGTATCCAAAACTTCATCAATCTATTGAATGATGCCAACCCATCACCACCTGGCATTTCAAACCTCAGTGAAAGAGAGTAAATGCTAAGTTTTTAACTATGACTTCTTCCATCAATAGAGTTAATGATTCTAGTTAAATTGATGTCAACAAAGGTAAAACGAAAGATAGTCTCAAATAGGAATTATATAAATTTATTTCTGTCTGAATCAGGTTTAATTTCATGGAGTATTGTTTGTAACAAATTCTGGTTTGTTTCCAGACATCTACGTAGTCACTCATGACGTAGGGCAAACAAATTTCAGCTTGTCACCTGAGCAGAAAACAAACAAAAACCAAAACCAAACAAACAAAAAACCCCAACAACAAAGCAAAAGTAAAAAAAAAAAAAAAGAAAAAAGTAAACAAAGCTAGCTTTCCACACATCAGAAATAAACAAAAGAGAGTGCAATATCTACTTTGCCTTCTAACACCTCATCAGCTGTGTCAACACTGATGGACACAGGCTTCCATATCCTGGTTTCCTTCAAACTCCAGGACAGCCACATACAGACCCCACAGCTCCAGTCAGGTGGAAAGGCAGAAGGACCAGCAGGGTCCCAACCTCAGCCAACTCTGTTCTGTTGCTAGCTCTAGGTAAGCAGTTATGAAGCTGTGCTACACAACTGGTAATAATGACTTTTCAGCCTGCATCAGCTACTTACCATCTGTTCTTGTGCCTTTGTGAGGTCTGTAATTCAGAAGAAATAAAAAACAACAGAGAAGTGGAGAAGGGAACTTTAGCTAAGATTTAGTGAAACATTTCTGAACACACCTAAACTGAAGTGTAAAACTTATCTGAGTATGGTTCAGGATAGCATGAGCTTAGTCCCTTGACTGAATTGCACTTCTCACAGAATCACAGAATCATTAAGGTTGGAAAAGACATCCAAGATCAAGTCCAACCAACTAGCTAACATCATAACCACTAAACCATGTCCCGAAGTGCCACATCTATACATCTTTTTGAACACTTCCAGAGATGGTGACTCCACCACCTCCTGGGGCAGCCTGTTCCAATGTCTAACCACTCTTTCAGTATTCACTTTTTTCAGTATTCCACTCTTTTGTGTGTGTGTGTTCAGCAGGCAAAATGTTCAGTGTGTTGTGCTCCAGAAGCTTATGGTGAAGAAGGATCATAATACAGATTAAAGAAGGATAAATTTGCTTACAATGAAGAGAAATGGCAAGACAGTCTTCTTGCTCCATAGTGTGTACTTCAATCTGTTAAGGTTTAGGAAAAAAAGGCCACCTGTTTCCAGGGTGAAGTTTTAATGAAATTCTTTTCCAATATTTTGACACCTTGTTATTTGCATTTCTCTTGTCCTTTAGAAAAAACCCCACAACTCTGTGTACAGAAGCAAGCTAGCAGCAAACTTCTTATAGCTTTTGGCAGCTTGTATTCCAGATGGCCTGGACAAAACCATAAGACACTATATAAAAGATCCAATTCTACAAGTCAATACACGGAGAATATTTCGGGTGATGACATTAAGTTGTTTACCAGGGCATGTGTAGTGTCTCTCCAGGCTGATATCATCAAATGCTAAACTCTTGGTGGTTTTAATTCACATTCATCAACTTTACTGCTATACTTAGAGCAGCTGTTTTTGCTCTCTTAATACATGCTGTTAACCAGATGGCCTGAGAAAACACAACCATATGAAGTGTGATCCCACTTAATTCTTAATCTCTTCATGCATTGCACTTTCTTGATTTTGCATCACAAAGAGACATAATCTGGAATGAGGAGAGTAGCAGTTGATTCAGTCCACTGTTCTGCCCTTGATGTATATGATTGAGACAAGGCAATGGCATTTCTCTCTTACATAGCTTTAAAAATCTGTTTGAAAGGGAGTTCAGCTGTACCAAATAATATTTTAAAGTATTCTAAGGTTTTCTGTGTCATTATAGCATGAGAATCCACAATGGAGGCTTCTGAGGATCAGAGGAGATAAAACCATTGTTAATCTTTTAATATAAAACACTGTGGTATGATCCTTTTAAAATAACTTCTACATGGTTAAAGCCACCTAGTCATTGTCATGTTCTTTGTAGAAGAAAACAATTACTTTCTTATCTTTTTCTTCCAAGGGATCTCCCATAGCTGGGTAGGGAGGAGTTATGAAAATGAACCTGTATGGCTTTCCTCCCTTCAGTGCCCATGCACCTGCTTATACTAAGAACCAATTTAAATAGACACAATTCTATTTAATACTTAGAGCACAAACTCAGTGGTAAGCCAGAGTACTGCCTGGTTTCAGGTCTGAGAGCATCCCTTCTTTGGGATGAATCATGGGATTTGTTATTCTGCAGTTGATAGGACAGGCCATGCACTTGCCTGTAATTTGTCAAAAAGCCTTGATAGATAAATGTATAGTTAGAGGCGATGGCAAGCAGTAATTAGAAATTCTGCCCTACCTCCCTCCATCATTGTGTAGCATCTAAGTCCAGGAGGCAGCTTCTGGCGGCTTGCAGGTGGATGTCACCTACAGACGTGAAACTAATCAAGCTTAGAAAATACCTCTAGGGTTTGCTTTTTTCCCCACGCTGGAGATCTGGAGAAGAATTTAAAAATGAAAATGCAACTTGACATCTTACAGAGGGAAATAGGACCTGGTTTTTTTTTTTTCTCTTGCTGATCTGTGATGTGTATAATGATTCACGCACAGACTTAGAAGTGTCAAGAGCTCTTCCACAGACATTTTTGCTACTGCAGTGAACAAACTTGCAATGCAACGAGCATGCAGCATATCATATCCTTATTGTACTTTAAAAAACTGGAATATCATACTTTAAAAAACTGGAATAATACTTTAAAAAAATGGACAATGTTGGTCATGTCCCTACAGGATTTTCTGGGGGTAACCTCATTTTCACCAATAAAGGTACTCCTGATTTATGCCAACAAATGTGATTATAGAATGAAGTCTTTTGCATAAATTTAACATTGTTCCTGCTGGGCCACCAGTTCTGCCAGTGATGTTTTACTCATCCTGGGTTAGATTTGCAGCCACTGACTGTCCCACTGGTGCCCTAGCAAGCAGCCTAGGTGGAAATTCAATCTCTCCTACATGAGATGTGCTGGAGACTGCTGGAACAAGCATGAACTCTTAAGAGTTTCAGTTCACCATCTGTTTATGAGGGGATGTTGTGGTGCAGGATCATATCATGCAGCCACTGGAAAAGGCTGTCCCCAAGGAACCTGTGTTCCTGGAGTTTGTCTTCAGAGTATGACATCTAGAAGGAGAAACTCACAGTTATATTTCCTTCAGTCTCGTGTTTACTCAGTCATTCTTTGGGAATTCTTTCTGGCAAGAGTTATGTCTGTCTTGTGAGACCAGGTTAAATGTTGAAATGCTGTAATCATGGACCTACTTTCGTTAAACAGCTTTCTGCTTTTATAACACAAACATTAGAAAGGCCTGGCTGCTTACTTCCCCAGTGGGGAAAGTGAGGACACTTGTGAGCATTTGACATTTCAGTCAAATCTGATCTATATAAGGAGACCTCATCTCCTGTCACAGGGCAGTGAATTCAGTAGAGATGCTCCTGTGGGAGTACAGAGCCATGCCTTGTGTGATGGCAACAGTGCACGGGCAGCTTCAGGCAAGAAACATCCAAAATCTAACATGCAGAGCTGAGGGGTGGTCCTCTCAGACTCCTGTGGGTTGCACCAGGGCAGTATAAGAAATTATAAAAGATAATTGCAGAGTGTGTCCACTGGATGTCCTTTTTACCTCATTGCCACCCACTAAAATCACTGAGGTATTTGTACAGAGGCTAGCAAAAGGACAGGCAGAGCCCTTAGCAACTTTTTACTGAGCCCTTTTCCTCTCTTACCATCCCTGACTGTCTTCTTGACCTTATCAAATGTATCTGACTTTAGGCAGCTCTCCCTCTGCTAATAAACCAGATGAGTCAGTAACCAAGCTCTGGCCCAGAGGCCAGCTGGTTCAGCATGGTTCATGTCCATGCAGCTGATTTCTTCTACCACCACCCATGGTGGCTACATCCAAGCTGTTTACCCAAAGCTCTTCCTGGCCCATGTTAAACCTAGACTGTGCCCAGGGTCAAACCACCCCAGGGAGCGTGAGACAGCTCAGCAGAATGGGTGACTGGGAGCAGGGTCTGAGGTCTGTCTCCTGGCTGTATTAGCCTACAAGAAGCACAGGAGGAGGAAAGAAATGGAGCCCCAGAGTTGGGGTGCTGTCTCGCTCTTATAACACTGGGCCCTGTTTCAGTGGCTTGAAAACATTTTGAGGAGAGCACTGAGGACATGGAAGAACAGGGGACAGGTGGGACCCACTTGTTCTTTCCTCACCAACTGGTGGGGTGGTGGCAGAGGGCTGGCTGAGGGTAGTCTGAGCTTGTAAATGAATGGACACATGTCCTGCCTCTACTCTAAGCCAGGCTGCCTGGTGTGAGAGACATGGGAGCAGGGCCATGTACACCACAGAGGAAGAAAGGGAGCGGGAAGTGGTGAGAGAGACCAGGGAGCATCATGCTCTGCTGACACTCAGTCAGGGACAGGACAGATATAGAAGAGACTCTGAAGCACGTGTCTTCCTTACACCTCTGCTGCTGTTCCTGGGGTGCCCAAAAGAAGTAAAAAGAGAACAGTCCCTATGGCTGCATAGCAGAGGACCACAAAACAGCCAAACCATTACATACAAAACATCCTCTTTCCCATAGCTCAACTCTTACCCATCTAACAGTCAGCAAGAACCTGGATCTACACAGTCGAAATATACAGTGGTGCCCATACACATCATAATTTCTGGCATGTTTTTTTTTGTGATGGAAGGATTTGTTCTACCACCAGTCTGCTGTTTATTAATTGCCCATGAACATGAAAGGTTGAACAGTGGCAATTGTCTTTGGAAATACTGATTTCACTATTTAGTGGGGTTTTTTGACAGAGCAAGGAAAAGTGTAGGTCACAAAGACACTGTTTACTTGAGATGTGTCAATTGATGTGTCAATAGCCAGACTCAAACTGCAGGGTAATTTCCACTGCCTTGATGAATCACAAACAAAACCAGAGTGTACAAAGAAATTTGGATTCCAGGTGTTTTTTCATTCCCTGTATTTTTTTAAAGATAGCTTTTCAGGGGTATTAGCCAAAATGGAACTGCTCTGCTAACATTGCCAACCTACATTTATTTAGATAACAAAACCTGTTTCTGAAAAACCTGTCAGATATGACTGTCATCTGAATCAAAGTAAATAAAGAGGCTGCCAAATTTGCCTTGACAATCCCAATAATTGCCCGTGTATCCTTTATTTATGTCAGGTGATGAGCAAAATAAGGAAATGAGAAACAGGGCATTAAAAGACAGCAGTGGGGAGACACTATGAAAGATAAGAAAAACTATAATTAATATCAGTGGTGAATTATATGACATTTGAAGGAAAATACATATTTTAATTTACAGGATCATTTCATTTTAGTACCATTACAAAGAAGCTCTCACCTGTTACTAATATTCTTCTACATTTCAAAGTTTATTGATTATATGAAAGGGTAAAAGAATATGTATGAATCAGATGACTTATCTCCATGCCAGCCAAAACCAGCACATTCTCCACCCCTTATTCCATACCATTTACATCATGCTCAAGTCCCTCACTATCCATACATCCACATAAACAACTACACTCCTTCCCATTCTTTGACACAATACACAGACATCATTCCCTTAGTCTATGGACCAACCCTGTGAAATATCTCTGAAAAGTCTATAAAATGTACATTAATGTCCACGAAATGTCATTTAGTACATGACTTTGTCCTACATCTGTTATGGTGGTCACTCAGGACAGGACAAGTTGTATGTTACATGAAATTATTGTTCATGAAAGCCAGCTGAGGTCAGTCACTGCTGCACTTGCACTGCTTCTTGTAAAGCATGTCCTTCATTGGTTCGGGTGGTTCCTGCTCTAGTAATTCCTATAACATGCAACTCAAATCACGGATTACAACAATTTCAAGGTATTTCTGTTACTATCTCCACCTCTGGTCCCTTTGGACCAGACCATCAGGTTTAACACTGCAATGCACTCTTCCCTTTGCCCTGTTCCATCTTGGACTTATCCACAGACTGCATCCCTTGGGGTTCTACTTGCTCCAAGTAGAGCCTTATCTGAGAGCCACAATCCTTTCAGAGGTATACTTGCTGCAGCACAGACGTGACCATGGCCACAGACACTTTGAGATGTAGTTGCTCTGGTGTGAATTTATTCAGGGCCACAGATGCTTTGGGGTATCCTGCTCCTGCGTGGACTCATCCACAGTTCACACCGGAGTTTCAGCCTGTCCAGTACAGCAGCTGTCTGCCAGCCCAGGTGCATGGCCATTGGTGTTATCAAAATATTCCTAAGTGCAGCAGAGCAAGCAGCAAAAATCAACCACTAATGAGTGCTGGACTCTAATTTACAGTGAGGTAAGCAAGCCCCACAGGAGGCTGTCAATTAATAGCTAAACAACAATAACAGCTATAAATTCAATCTAGTACATTCCAATCAAACCTGTCATTATCTAGAACCCTTTGAGCCCCACGTTGGGACCCAAAAAAGAATTGTTACGGTTTAACCCCAGATGGCAACTAAACAGAACACAGCTGCTTGCTAACTCTCACCTTACCAAGATAAGGGGGAGAGACTTTGAGGGATAAAAGTGAGAAAACTCATGGGTTGAGAGAACAGTTTAATAATTTAAATAAATTATAAACATAATAATGAAAAAAAAAAGTAACAAAGAAATAAACCCCAAGAAAAATAAGTGATGCAAATGAGAACAATTGCTCACCACCAAATGACCTAAGCCCAGCCAATTCCTTAAGCAGCAGTCCCCTGGCCAACCTTCCCCCATCTTTATATGTTGAGAATGATGTTATATAGTAAGGAATATCCCTTTGGTCAGTTGTGATCAGCTGCCTCAGCTCTGTCTCCTCCCATCTTCTTGTGCACCCCCAGCCTGTTTGCTGGCTGTTGACTCTGTGCAAGTGCTGCTCAGCAGTAACTAAAACATCCCTGTGTTATCAACACTGTTTTCAGCACAAACCCAAAACACAACCCCATACCAGCTACTGCAAAGAAAATTAACTCTACCCCAGCCAAAGCCAGCACGCTTAAATGTAGCTTGCACAGCAAATGGGAGGGAACATAGGATTTTAATGAGCAAGGGAGCTTTGATCAGTGTGTGGTGATGGTTTCTGAAATATGGCAGCACGTCTGCTAACAGCACATGCCAGCAGATGTATGGCTGCCAAAAGCAAATATCAGACCTCCTTGGTATTCAGCTCTACTTTGATGGAACTTACTTTCCCAGCATATGCATTTCTTATACATCCTTGCCCAGGTACACATTCTCAAAGTTAATCCCAGACTACTTCATGCAGGACAATACAAACAACAAAGATGGATCGCATGGTAGCAACAACATATGCATCAGATTTCTGAGCTCTCCACCTCTTCACAATAACTGAAATGCTCTCAGGGACAAGGATAGTGTGGTTCATAAAAGAGGCAAATTGGTGGTACTGCAGTGATTCTGTATTGTGGATACTGAATGCAGGGAAGTAGAGGTCCTGAAGAGTTAGTGGGGATGAGCACATGAGGCTGGTAAGCACCTCAACAAACACTGTCAACTCCAGGAAAAGAATATACATACAAAATTAATAAATGATGAACCAGCAAATCACTTCCAGTGGTGGGCTCTAGAAAATGAGCATTTTCTGGCTGTTCCACATAGTTATTCCTAGTACTTATCCATTGTGATGTCTCATGTATCAGGGTAACCCCAAGTGTTGGCTTTCTGACACAACTCTTGTCTCTGCTTACTCCAAACAGCACAGCAGACCACAGGCCATTTCTATCTGCCTGCAGCTATTTGATTTTTTATTGTTAATCAAATATCTGTCTGATAATCCTGACTTGGTGTCTTTGCCTAGGAAATAAAACATTTCGTCTTCAGTAGATGTGGGAAATGGGGACTGCTGGCAAACAAACCTGGGCAGGCACTGGGAGCACTCCTCCAACTCTGTGCTCCTGCAGCCCTCACGACTGTGGAGCAATAACTCTCAGGGTCACTCAGGTGACTCAGGCCTAGACTTCCTAAGGCTTGTCTAGTAATAAGAGATACTATCTTTTCCTGCCAATTATAAA
>JAAGNO010025956.1:60561-71202 GCA_033439905.1 Ceryle rudis
AAAAGGAGGGAAATTCTGGTTCTTTAACCACTAGCAACCAGGAGACAAGTCACTGCCTGGTTCATTTTGCATTTCTTATTATGACTTTCTCTCAACTCCTCCTGAAAGTGTTTACCTGAATTAATTTCTTAGTATCCTCCTTTCTTTCCAGAACATTCTAAATTTCTCTTTGTGGGGTGAAATAATAGCACTGAAGTGGAAGAACTTCTTATGAAGCACTGAGATGTCTGAACCAACGGAAGACTGAAGAAAAGTACCTGGAGGACTGCAGTAGCCTACAGTTGATTACCCAGAGGATGAGGAAACCGTGTTTCTGAAGAGCCAAGCAGCATCTGGAACTCGTAAAACATTGCACAAACTGAGTTCAGGAAGATTTTCATCACCTTAGTCCAAGCACTTTGTGCTGTTCAGGAATGTACATGTTAGCTGCTTCTTGTCTGCTTTAATGTTTTGGAGATGTTGTTCTTTATATAAATGCCCTCACTGGTGGAGGAGCACAGTGTTGTTCTCTTCTCAACAGGCATTTCTCCTGTTAGTGTTTAGAGAAGTGTCCTCAATGCGAGACCAGAATCCCTGCTGAGTAAGTGTGCCTGGTCACCAACTGCCCATCAGGGCTGTCAGTGAGAACAGTTAGGTAGCTGAAGTTCAGCAACATGAATTTTCATCCTTCAATGGCTGTTGGAAAATTCCACTCAAAAACTTCCCACTGTACTTCCCCAAAGATTTTCTTTCAGAAGACAGAAATCTGCTTTTACTTGTTCACATTGTGCTGGTGGGCAATAAAGTCTACTGCTTTTCTGCATTACCTCAGTTTCTATCTTCCCACTTCAAGTTTACCTCCATAATCATAGAAATGCCAAAGGTGGATCTCACAGAGGCTCTCACAGTGAGGCTCTCCAGCTGATGATCCTCACTACTGTACCAATATGAAATACTCCATCCTTACACATTTATAAAGTATGCACTCAGATATTACACTCCTCTGTAAATTGTTTCTTTAGGTTTTCCTGATGTCTGTTCCATGCTCCAGATGCTTTCCATGAAATAAAATAATCCAGACATTCATGCAGGCTCTCACAGTGTCTGGAGCCTTTACATCATGATGGAAGTCGCACACATCATCCATCACCATAGCATCTAACTCTGTCTCACTGTAATAGACTGTTATGTGTATTTTGTTGTATTCTTCCACTGTGCCAGAAAAGTGAGTTAATCTTATCTTAAATTCTGAAGTGATAGAAAGGGCCCCTTAAAGCTTAACAATCCATTTCATTCATATCTCCTGAATAATTCCTGGTTATTCCCTCACCTTTCCCTACAGAGTCATCCCTGTCCCATTCTCGAATGCTTAGTGGAAATGAAGTAATTTCAATAAACTTGGCAATTTAATACATAGAAGCAATGATTCCTGTTTTGCTGGGAGCTGGACTAGCAGAAGTATCTAGGCTTGGTTTAGCATGCCAGAAGATGTCAGGAGGTCAGAGATCAGCTAAGGCTCAGAAGATACAATAGAAACTTATTTGGGTCCATATATTCTCCTCTGGGGATTTGACATTTGTTGATACGCAACATTCACTAAATTGACCTGGAGTAGGTAATTACAGCACCTTGTTGCTCAGATCTGTTTAATATTGTTCTTGAGGGAAAAGAAGAAAAGATTTTGTATGCCTGCTTCAGCCCTATCAAATGTTTCTCAAATCACTTTAGTTTACAAAACTGGAAAGAATGGGCTTAATGAGTAAATTCAACCACTGCAGCACAGAGGCAGAGGGAGGTTCCTGAGGACCCACCGACAGGAGCTTGCTGCCCATCTCTGCAGATGGTTTGGGCAGTTTCTTTCTCTCTGGAACAGTTCTACTTCTTATCCACCTGAAAT
This sequence comes from Ceryle rudis, assembly GCA_033439905.1. Taxonomy (NCBI): domain Eukaryota; kingdom Metazoa; phylum Chordata; class Aves; order Coraciiformes; family Cerylidae; genus Ceryle; species Ceryle rudis. The sequence goes on from JAAGNO010025956.1 coordinate 62,438, forward strand.
AAATTATACAAATAGCTCTAAAGAGCAACTCCATTGCTTTTTGAATAGACCAGACTGCACTGAGTAAATAACAGATATTACTGTAGAAATGTCCTGGGCTGAGAAAATGTTCTTTCCCTGCTTTGCAAAGCTTTCTTGCCAACAACCCTCTTCAAAATGTAAAGCCAAGCACTGAGATGTTTTGTCCACAGACTCAGCTGGCCAAATCCTCCATGGGTGTAAATCATCTGAGTTCATCTCTGATGGAGTAATTGGAGTTCTACTGATTTACATCTGCTGAGGACCCCTGGCAGATAATCGCCTGTGGAAGAAAACTGAACACATTTGTTGTCATTCACATACATACATACAATCCTTCCTTCCCTAGTTCCCATGGGTACAAGTCTACATTTTTGTTTAAATGAAAGAACAGTAAATAGATTTTGTGTATGACGAAATAAAAAACATATGAACCAACATGAGTCAACAGCTAGCTTAACTGATTTGAGAGCTTGGGTGTTACTGGGGAGGGGTTTAATCAGAAGTCTTCTGTTTAAATTAATTTTAAATTATTTTTTTCTTTCAGACTCATAGAATCATAGAATCATTTAGGTTGGAAAAGATCCTTAAGATCATCAAGTCCAACTGTTAACCCAGCACTGCCAAGTCCACCACTAAACTATGTGCCTAAGTGCCACATCTACATATCTATTAAATTCCTTCAGGGATGGTCACTCCATCACTGCCTAGGGCAGCCTGTTCCAGTGCCTGATAACCCTTTCAAGTGAAAATTTCCAATCTAACCTTCCCCCGGCCTAACCTGAGGCTCTTTCCTCCCGTCCTATCACTTGCTGTTTGGGAGAAGAGACTGACCCCCACCTCACTACAACCTCCTTTCAGGTAGTTGCAGAGAGCAAGAAGGTCTCCCCTGAGCCTCCTTTTCTCCAGGCTAAACAATCCCAGTTTCCTCAGCTGCTCCTCATAAGACTTGTGCTTGGAGACCCTTCACCAGATTCATTGCCCTTCTTCAGCATCTCAATGTCCTTCTTACAGTGAGAGGTCCAAAACTGATCACAGTATTTGAGGTGTGGCTTCACCAGTGCTAAATGCAGGGGAACGATCATTTCCCTAGTCCTGCTGGCCACACTATTTCTGATATAAGCCAGGATGCCATTGGCCTTCTTGGCTACCTGGGCGCACTGCTGGCTCATATTCAGCCACCTGTCAACCAATACCCCCAGGTCCCTTTCCACTGCACAGTTTTCCAGACACTCTTCCCCAAGCCTGTAGTGTTGCCTGGGATTGCTGTGACTCAAGTGCAGGACCTGGAACTTAGTTTTGTTGGATGTCATAAAATTGGTCTTGGTCCATCAATCCAGACTGTCCAGATTCCTCTGTAGAGCCTTCCTACCCTCCAGCAGATCAACACTCCTGCCCAGCTTGCTGTCATCTGCAAACATAGTGAGGGTGCCCTCGATCCCCTCATCCAGATCATTGATAAAGATATTAAACAGAACTGGCCCCAGTACTAAGCTCTAGGGAACACCTCTTGTGACCAGCTACCAATCGGATTTAACTCCATTCACCGTGATTCTTTGGACTTGACTGGCCAGACAGTTTTTTATCCAGCAAAGAGTATGGCCATCCAAGCCATGAACAGACAGTTTTTCCAGGAGAGTGCTGTGGGAATTGGTGTCAAAGGCTTTACTAAAGTCCAGGTAGACAGCATTCATAGCCTTTCCTTCATTAACTAAATGCATCATCTTGTCAGAGAAGGAGATCAGAATAGTCAAGCTGCACTTTCAGAAACCCCTGCTGACTGGGCCTGATCACCTGGTTGTCCTGTATGTGCTGCGTGATGGCACTCAAGATCATCTGCTCCATAACCCTCCCTGGAACTGGGGTCGGAGTGATAGGTCTATAGTTCCCTAGATACTCCTTTCGGCCTTTCCTGTAGATGGGTATCATATCTGCTCACCTCCAGTCAGCTGGGACCTCTCCAGTTAACCAGGACTGCTGATGGAAAGTGGCTTTGTGAGCACTTCCACCAGCTCCCTCAGTAGTTATGGGTGTAAACCGTTCATCCCCATAGACTTGTGTGTGTCTAAGTGGTGTAATAGTTCACTGACCATTTCCTCTTGGATTATGGGAACTTCATTCTGCTCCTTGTCCCTGTCTTCCAGCTCTGGGGGCTGGGTGCCCCAAGAACAACCGAGGCAAAGAAGAGGCAAAGAAAACTGAGGAAAAGAAGGTGTTCAGTACCTCAGCCTTTTCTTCGTCCTTGGTCACGGTGTTTCCCCCTGCATCTAGTAAAGGATGGAGATTCTCCTTAGACCTCCTTTTGTTGCTAATCTATTTAAAGAAATACATTTTTTTGTCTGTCTGTCCTTTTTATTGTCTGTTTGTTGCAGTAGACAGATTAAGTTCTAGTTGGTCTTTGGCTGTTCTAATTTTCTCTCTGTATGACCTTATGACATCCTTGTAGTCCTCCTGAATGACCTGCCCCTTCTTCCAAAGGTCATAAACTCTCCTTTTCTTCCTGAGTTCCATCTGAAGCTCTCAGTTCAGCCAGGCTGGTTTTCTTCCCTTCCAGCTTGTCTTTCAGCACATGGGGATGACCTGCTTCTGCATCTTTCAGATTTCCTTCTTGAACAATGTCTAGCCTTCCTGGACTTCTTTGCCCTTCAGGACTGCCTCCCAAGGGACTCTGTCAACTAGTGTCCCAAACAGGCTGAAGTCTGCCCTCCAAGTCCAAAGTAGCAGTTTGAAGTTCAAGTCCAAAGTAGTAGTTCTGACCTCTCCTCCTTACTTCTTTGAGAGTAAGAGGAAACTCTTACCGTCTATCAGAAAGTGGTCTTCCACACACTCCAGGAACCTCCTAGACTGTTTGCTATATGCTGTATTGTATTTGAATCAGACACTTTGTCTGCCTCTTGATTCTGTTAAGACAGTCTATAACAGACTCTCACCATGATGTCTGTCTTAATGACATTCCCCTTGATTCTTACCCATGAATGATTATTTGGCCTTTGAATAACACTATTGTCAGACTCTTCTACAATGTATTTTAAAATGAAGATTTACAGATCAACAGACGGTTGCTAAATACACATCACAGTCAACCCATGCTATCAGGACTGGAACTTAAAATTTCAAGAATCTGCCCTACCTCGGTGACAGGGACATAATGGGACCATTGGGTTCATGGACTCAGCAGTGATGTTTTAAGAAGTTATAAACCTCCAGATGTCTATTATTCTTTTCCCCCAGGGTTGAACACAACTTCTAGCGCATTCTAGCAGAGTTAGCTGTTAAAGGTGAAATTGCTGAAGGATCTTCTCAAGACCCATGTCATGGTTTAATCCCTGCCAGCAGCTAAACACTACACAGCTGCTCCTCCACTGCTCCCCGCACCCCACCCCCAGCCCTTCTCCTGTGGGATCGGGAGTAAGAAATAGATGAGACCACATGGGTTGAGATAAGAACGGATCAATAGAACAATGCAAAGAGAGAAGAAAACATCAGCAGTAATCATAATACTAATGAATTATATACAAAGCAAGTGATAGAAACCCCAAGGCTCTACTGGTACCCAAGATGCCGATTTCCCTGCTGTGGCCAGGCAGCTGAAACAAGTTGAAAACAGACACGCCAGCCCCGGGCCAACCCTCCCCTTATATAGGAACATGACATAAGTATGGTATCAAATATCCCATAGGCTGGTTTGGTTCTTTATCCTGACTGTTGCCCCTCCCAGCTGTGACCCCTCCCTGCTTTCTGATGATTTCAATGTCTAGCAATTTAGTATAATCAGGGTAGGCAGATCTAGCACTGTACCTTCTACCTCGCAAATGTTACCACAGCTGGAGTCTGAGTTGGAAACTTGCACAGGTTTACATGAACCCCAGATTCCTCTGAGTCTAAGCAGCCTCTTAATGACACCTGTCCCTTTGTGTGGGTTTTCACAGCACTCTATAATTACATCTCTGCTGCTAATCACAGAGCTAGGGCCCAACCCTGGATGCAGAGGCCAGGTGACATGGGGCATCCTGCACCCAGCCGATGGCCTGTCTATAGCAGATTTGTTTTAGGGACAACTGGTGAGAATGTGGAGGACAGAGCCAGGGAACGAATTACCAGCTAAGCAGTGCAGTCAGTGCCCAGGACTCACGCTGGGCTCCTGGAGCCCCTTTGCCTTAGCAAGACTGGTCTGAAGTCAGGATAGGCTGTGAAGCGTTGGGTCTCCCAAACCACCTGCACAAGTCTGGTGGCTCCATGTGGAAGCTGGTCCCTACACTCTCCACCTCAATCTCCAAATGCTTTTGTCCTCTGCCAAGAGTGGCAGTAACCCATCCTCAAGCCTTGCATGGGAAGTAGGATCACAAAAGCCAGCACAAGTGGTAGCCCTACATTAAGGCTGGCAAAGAGCCATGAGAGGCAGCAGACATGTCTCTGCAGAGAAACAGAAAACTGCTGCTGTTACCATAATCCTCCAGAAATTAGTTACTCTTGACTTATTTATCAGTTTAATTAATGTCTTGTCTTTAATAAAACTGTTTCTTATTAGCCATTTAATCCATGTCTGTGAGTGGGAAGAGTAGTACAATAAAGCTTAGCATCACTTTCGCAGGTTCCTGGCTTGGGTTTTGAGAGGGGTTGTTGTAATAATCTGCCTACATTTGAACCTGCCCTTTGTCTTTGCTTCTTGCAAGCAGAGAGAAAACAGGACTTCTGAGTGAATAGTCACCCTTTTGCCATTCATCCTCACCCTGTGAGCAAAATCTGCTTACAGTGAAGGGCTGTGGGGCTAAGGTCACACATCCCAGAACTGAGGAATCATCCAATCTGGCCCCATCTTACCTGCTAGTATCTTCCTCAGGGAGTTAAGTGGCAGCTCAGAGCTGGCAGGTGGCAGCAGTCTTTGAGAGAGTCCCAATGGTCTGTTTCAAAGCCACGATGTAAGGATGCCCATACCACAGAGAGATCAGTCCCAGGAAGTAAACTGTAATCTTCCCTCCCTTGACAGGGAATTTCTCTGCTCAGAGGAATCTTTCATGACTCAGTCACCCAAGGCTCTTCTTGACTCCTCAGTCATGCCACTTCTGATCCTCACAAACACAATTTCTTCAGGCAATGCCCCAGTCCTGTATTTTCACTCAATCTTTCAAATTCTTCCCATGTGCTCTGCGATACTGGTGGGAACTCATTGCTTTAGCTTTGGTTTGTCAAAGGGATATCAACTGATCCTTCACTTTGAGTGCAAGGAGAAAGTTTAGCTCAACGAGACCTTCAAATAGCTGTTGCCAATGTCTGGCAATCTAGATTCATGAGAAATTCAGAAGTGTGCCAGTGCTCCAAAATTAATTAAAAACTCTCAGATATGTGACCATCTTGTCCTCACATAATCAGACAGACTGATGTCTGGATGTGAGATTGACAGGGGATATATCTGCAGGGACCTGGAATTTTAGTGGTGAATTCATCCTCTTCTTCTCTGCTGTAACACACTGGGGAGGGTCCTCTGACCAGAGCGCAGAGACACTGGACACTGGAAGACAACACATGCACTGCAGTCCTATCTCCTGACTGAGCTCACGACCAAGTTCCTGCTAGGGCTTTCTGCTGTTCTCTGGTCTTACAGCACACCTGCATGTGTGATCACTCAATGCTTACATTTTTCCCAAAAATAATTCAGACTAAGAAAAAGGTGGACTGATGTTTTCCATGGTTAATCACCTATGCAAGACGATTTTGACTTTTTTTTTTTTTTCCCAGGTTCCCACTTTCTTTATTCTATTATGGTTCATTTTGGATGTGGAAGAGAAAAATAAAACCTGGTATGCCATCCTGGAAATGTTACCAGTCCTATCTGCTCTGCAGTGTCTAGATAAGGACTGCAGAAGGATTCATCAATGAGCTGAGGACCTGCCCTATTGCAGTAGGTCTCTGCTCACAGTTCTGTCATTCACAACATACCTTTGTGCTGCTTCGCTCCAGTGCTGTTCAGCAGTCCATACCTTGATTTTTTTCTTACACTACAGATGCTTTGTAGCACTGAAAACTGCCTTGCTGAGGATAGATTGTGTTTTCAGGTCGTTTTTGTTTCAAGCACCAAAAGCTTTTTGTGCATATACCACATAAATTAAACATTATTAATGCTATTACTATGATTGCATGTTCCAGTTCCCAGGCTTATTTTAATGAAGTACATTATTAAAAATCTGTGTTGGCATAACAATGAAAAATATGTTGCTCTCCATGGCATTTCATTTTAGATATCGACAAGAGAAGTCTATGATGATGACTAATTTCACGATAAGATCATGTCACTTTTGCCTGCCATAAATGAAATGTCATACACAGTCACCTCTTCTACATTGTTGAATTTGTTCTAATTACTGTCCTTAAACAAATGACTGTGACTGAGATACCCTGCAGACAACAGGACTGTCTTTACCTTTATTCTTTAATACATGCCAAATCTGTGCTGCACAGGCTAAGACTTGACTTTAAATAAACATAAATTCTGTCTTGGCTGTCAGCAGCACCCATTCTTTTAACCTATGAACCCATATGTACTGGGGGGGGGCTTGTGCACCCAGACTATTCCTCCTATTGGGTTCATTTCATAATGCCTTGTAGTTGCAGAGCTCTCAATTTAATCTAGACATTTTCTTTCCAGTTGATTTACTAAGGTTTCAATTCTACACACGGATGATTGAATAAAGTAACATAAATCTCCAAATGATTAGAAAATGTGATCATTTATTACATGGACAATCAGTTTATTTAAAAACATAATTAGTTTGTACCTCAGGAAACCTTTCCCCAGTTGTGATAAACTATAAATAATTCCTGACTCTCCTTTGGTGAAATTAAAAGCCACAGAATGCTACTCTGAGGAATGGGTGATGTGTTGAAGAAAGGGGATTCTGTTTTCCCTCTGTATTTTCAGCAGGTTTTTTCTTTCTTCTCATCTCGTAAGAGGGAGAGAGAAATATAACAGATAGGTTTTAGAGGAGATTGACAAAGATAGCATAATATAGACAGAATTACCAGTGATTGTGGGAATCTACTTCACAATCTTTAGGCTAATCAAATGAAAGACAAAATCTTCAGTGATGATAGCAGGTGTTAATAGCTCTGCCAGAAGCAGACTGGCCACTTTTCCTGATCCTACAAGCTGCATCCTAAAGGCTTCCCTGGCTGAGAGTGACAAGACACGTCACACACTTTGAAGAGCTGGGGCAGGAGGAGCAGTTAGCAGGTGGAAAATGACAATGTCTTCCTCAGAAGGAGAATAATTTTTTGGGTGTTGATGCACGTGTGCTGCTGAGTTGCAGAGGAACTCAGGACTCCCTGATGGCTCACACCTCCCAGCATACTCTGAAAGCCAGGGTTCTGCATAAAATCACAGAATCATAGAATGGTTTGGATTGAAAGAGACCATTAGAGATCATCTAGTCCAAGCCCCCTGCAGTGAGCAGGGACATCTTCAACTAGATCAGGTTGCTCAAAGCCCCGTCCAGCCTGACCTTGAATGTTTCCGCTCTGGGCAACCCGTTGTTTAAGATATGTGGCAGCAACTTATAGTCAAACACACCTCTGCTATCAGCCGTGTGATGCAGCCCTGGCATACAAGTTGCACTTGCATGGCATGATGTCCAAATACAGCTTGACAACATAGGCTGGCAACAGTGTTGTACAGGCTACTGTTTGAACCGAATATGATTGTCCCTTTTTGCATGGGTATGCATGGCTAATAGAGATGTATGGATGAATATGTGTAGTCTGATCTCAGCTGTGATTAATTCAGTATCAGTTAGCTGGAACAACAGTTCCAGATGCTGGTTCTATCACCTGCCTTATCTGCATCCTTCTCTATGTGAGAACTTGATGCTCTGGAAGACTATTCTCAGCCCTGTCACAAAGATGGCATCTCCTTGACTTTCTGCTGTAGTTCAGTCATATGTAAAATGGGAGTAACAATTACTTACTTGACAAGGACTTCTGGGGCATTCACACATTCATGCCTCTAAAGCTTTCAAGGTTCCTTACCAAACAGTAATGCCAGGCATCATTATTCATACAAATTGTTTTGAGTCAGATCCCTAATTCTGGGGGAGTCCATGCTTTGTCTTGCTGCAGTGCCAATGACAATGAAATTCACTTTCAGTCACATAATAAATACACAAGTTCTGAGTTTACCAACCTATTTATCTATGTGCAAATAATAAGCTTCTTTTGATGGTTGCCCATTTATTGGAAGTTATTGGCAGAGCTAGGCTGTATGTTGCAGATGAACAACATAGGTAGTATATTTACAGTGATGAAGACATTATTTGTTTGTATTTGTTTCTGGCATCTCCATTCAGCTCTTAAGTACTGTAGATTCTGTTACCAGCAGAGCAATTTCCTTATCAAAAATAATCAGTCATTTACTGCAATCTGCTCTCACCCTTAGCATTTATTCTATTCTTAATTATCATGCTGTCAGCTTCGTCCTTGTAGGATAAATTGCATTGTCCCACAGTATACTTATAAAGCACTGAAATACTAAACTCCTGAAAAACAAAGTCGTGTGTACAACAAGAAGAAAGTGAGGAATAGGAGAGAGGAGGGAAGAGCCCAGACTAGCAAGCTGTTGAGCTTTTCAGCCGTCTCTAGGAGCCAATAGCCTGTGCTTGCCTGGCAGGGAATGAGGAGGAGGGGAGAAGAGCAAGATGAGGCATAGCAAAGAAGACTTGCTCAGTCAAAATATGTAAGATCTGAGCCCAGGTCCACTT